>VYZM01022381.1:365765-422822 GCA_013398915.1 Dromas ardeola | reverse complement strand
CTTAATGGTTGGACTTGATGATCTTAAAGGTCTCTTCCAACCAAAATAATTCTATGGTTCTACAAAACCCAGGCAGAACAGCGTGCCCAGCCTGCCCAGTCGAATAAGAGACAGTCCCCTCGCAGCACAGCCTGGCTGGGAAACGCCGGGTGTTTTCACACAGCCCAGATCCATGTCCTCCTCTCCCCGTCCCGAAGAGCCCCTGCCCCTGGACCCGAGCTCGTACAGCCCCATGTGGGATGTCTGTCTGTCTGTCTGTCTGTCGCCAGATGGTTTCACTTCACACATAACAGCATCCAGCCCCCTCCTCCCGGCTCACCGGGGGCTGCTGCACCAGTCGGCCACCAGCACCCCGGGGTTGGTGGCCACAGGGGGTCCACAACAAACACACAACCTGTTCCAAAGCCAAGCAGCCAGCCAGGCCGGGAGAGCCTTCCAAACCTCGTAACCACACCCCGACGGCTCGGAAAATAAGGTATCAAGACTCTCGTGAGGCTTGAAATAAAACCCAAATCTGGATCGCTTCAGCCTTGTGCTGCCACTTTGAACTTCTTGGCAACCGGTTCAGAGCCTTTGAAGCTGCATCCCCGGTCCCACCTCCCTCCCAGTTCAAACGCGGCGCGGCCAGCATGCCTCCCTCAGCTGGCCAGCACATTGGCGACTGCTGGATGGGCGGCCGCGGCACCCCGGCAGCATCCCGGTCCGGGGGTCGTGTCTCGAGGGAGATTCATGGGGAAGGCACCAGCTGGGGGTGGGGAGGGGGGGGTGGGCAGTATTAAGGGGAATTAATAAGCAGAAAGAAAGGATGAGCCTTTGCGGGGAGCTGTCAGGCCCCCAGGATCAGCCCCTAAAGGCTGAGGTATCCGAGTCAGGCCCCCAGAATCACAACCTGGGATTAGAGCACAGGGAGGTTTAACTTGCTGCCCGATGCTCGGCTGGTTTTCAAGGGTGGGATCAATCACTTTTCCACACTTTCCCCTCTGCCCAGAAAGGTGAGAAACAGCTAAAACCGAGAGAGACCCCAGAACTCGGTGGTATTTCCCGTGGCTTTGCCACAGATGCCAGAAACCAGAAAAAAGGGCTCTGTGTGTGTGTGTGTGTGTGTGTGTGTGCGTGTGCAAAGGCGGAGGAGAAAAACTGGTTCTGTCACAAAAGCAGTGGGGACAGAGTGGCCGGGTGACACCGTCCAGCCCTTGCCACCTCCCCGCAGAGCACAGAATCTCAAGTGGGACTGGGGGGGGGTTGTGGGGACCCCTGTACCTGGCTGTGCCATGCCTGGGGTCCCAAGCGGGGAGCGGGACGGGGAGACGGCGAGAGAGGCTTCCAGGAGCCGGCGTGCGGCAACTGGCCAGGAACGCCGGTGCGCTGGCGGGGAGCCAGCACCAGGCTCCGGCATTTATTAGGGGACCCGCTGGCTCACCAGGAAATTACACAACAGTTAAATACTTTATACATTGAACTAGTTTATTAAGGAGCTGCTCGAGATATCTTTTCTTTTTTTTTTTTTTTTTTTTTTTTCCATAGAGGGACTGTTCTGGAAATGATGATGCTGTGAGCAGGAGCCAGCCCTGTGATGCAGCAAGGCTTGGTGGCACGGTGCCGTTGCATCGCCGCTCGCGGGGAACAGGAGCACGGTGTGCGGGGAAAAAAAGAGAGCCATAAAAGGGGAGATCTCTCCCAGGAGCCTGCAAAAGCACGCAAAAGAGCAAATGCCAGCAGGCAGGCGGGAGCAGGGCTGCAGCCACTGCTCACACCAGCAGAGCCGCAGCTGCAGCACAGCCTGGCAAACACACGCGGGTTTTTAATCCGTGAGCGTGGACAAAAACCACGGCAGGAAAAATCCTGCAGGGAATAAATGCTTGGCCCACGCCTGGACCAAGGCTGGGGCATGGACGCATCATCCCCACCGGCACCTCTGTCCCACTGCGCCGGGACCAGACCCCAGCGATGCTTCTCGGGTCACCTCTAATTATCCATGGGAGCAAATCCAGCTGCGACGCAGTCTGCCCTCACACACCGGGCAGGATGGTAAATGCCAGCACAGTGACTAACGAGCAATAATCCCTGCCAGGTAACGTGTGACTCAGGCACGTACCCCAGGGGCTAAAGGGTGCCAAAGCCAACACAGATAAATGACAAACAACGAACCTTGAGACTAGAAATGCGCTGAGTGGAAAGATCATGATAGGGACTGACCAGAAAAGTCATCGAGGCTGTTGCAGATAAGAAAAGAAAGGAGGAAAAAATATCCCCACGCTTTCCTGGGGTGGTGGCAGGCAGAGAAGGAATGCTGGGATCCTGCCTGTGACGTGCCGGTGACAGAGGGACTTTGCAGAGGGACACAGCTGTGTCCAGGGGGTTGCACACTCATTCCTACAGCCCACCCAGCCCAGGGAACATCCCGGGCTTGTTCGGTGGCCTCAGGCACAGCAGCGGGGACAAGGAGAGGAGGGCAACCATTTCTGATTAGGCAGGAAAATCGGGGAGCCTGTAACTGCCGGGACGGCTCCGACGCGTGAGCTGAGTGCGTTCAGGTTTGCCTCTACCACCACAAAACAAGGCGGCGGTAGGGCACGCAGCCCTTATCGGGGTAACGGCAGCCCTTCTGCACGACCCAGTGAGACGCGGCAGAAAATGAGTTTTCCATGGCAGGCATAACTGTCAACACAGCGTTTGCACCGCATCGATTATCGCTGGAGAAAATGGGGACAGCGAGTGTATTGACCTTTACAGGGAAAGCATCACATATCTGCAGGCTTTCCGCTGCAGGGCAGGAGTGCGCTGCTTGGCTGTTTCCATACAAAAAATGGAGTGTCTTGCTATCCCCTGCCTCCAGGGCACAGGAATCGTGTCCTTCCACGCCCTTGGCTTTGCCCACAAATCACTGCGTAGCTGCACAAGGTGTTCCTTCTCCCAGCACCTGGTCTCCTGCGCTTTCACTCCTCCGCCTTTTGACTTTGAAGGCGAGGTTGGGGAAGATGCTCGTGGAGCTCCTCAGCACTCCGTCCTCAGCCACCTCTAATCCTGGACCACCAGGGCACGCGCGGGCCGGCGGGCAGTACATCATGTACAACTGCTGGAGTGTCACCAGCGAGGACGTGGCAAGCGGCGGCTACGGCCACTCACCCATGAAATGTAAATTTAATGTAACTATTTGCAATGTAAAGTGCTTTGCACTTTGAAAAATATGCTCTTATTTGCGCCTTTTATTGGAGAGAGGGAGAAAATATATTCAGAAACAGTCTCTTGTGCGTGTTCAGTTCTTTCTGCATCTAGAGTTATGGAGTTTATATTGAAATTTAGCAGCTGTGGGATACGCAGACCAACAGTGCCATCACCACTAAATCATCTCTTATTTAGCTAATGCCCTTCATCGCTCGCACTCTCCTGCAAAAGCTACATATAGAATAGAAAATGACCTGCCAGGCTTGCAGCACACTGGTCAAAAAAATTCCTCCTTCCATCAGTTCCTCCAAAATGCCCTGTCCCAATAATACCAACAATGTGTTTATAAATATTTCAGGACTAGTGGGTTTATTCTTAGGCAATAGTAGCATTTTCCCAAGAGTCTTTTTTGTTTGTTCATTTTCATTCAACTTACCAAAAGTGTCCACCTCAAAACAGTCAAATCAATTGTGAATTAATATATGTAAATGTATTAAAGAACATTTAATCCACTACTGATGTTATTACAATGTTTTATTAGATTTAAAATTATGATAAAGACTTCTTAACTTTCTAGTCTCACACTACATATTAAGGAGCTGGCTTTTTTTGACTGCGCATCTGTAGATATTAACAAAGCAAGAAAAAAAAAAAAGGCTCGCAAATAGAAGTGTTTCAATTATTTCAAAATAATGCGGATGTTTTGCCATCTCCTGACTTTCAAATTCATCTTTCTTCCACTTTCAGGTCAAGCACCATAAATGATAAGTTTCGGAGCCAAGGAACTAGAGCCACTGGTAATTCAGAAATTAGTAGATTGGGGGGGAAGCAGTTGAGAAAAAATTGGTTATTGTTAGAAGTAATGCAAAGAAACTTCTTTATAAAAGTTACTCCGCATCCACAGACTCAAGAGGAAACATCTCCAGTAAATCCCTGCAGAAGATGGATTGAGCAGAGCTCTCACATCCCATTGCTATGGGCTATTAATGCTCACGCAATCAATTAGTTGAGTGCAGGAGAGAAGTGATAACTTCTTTCCTCCTCTAAATAACTCAGAAGCATCTGGCCGCCTCCTTGGTCTTCAATGAAAAGACAAGACTTGCGGCTGGCACAAGGCACTGACCTGCTCTGAAACGCTGACGTACATCCACAGTGGGTGGTAGAGCTTCGGCCAGAAGAACTGGGCACATCCATCCCACCTCGTGTAGGCAATGTGACATCCCTTATTTCTGCATAGATTTAACAAGTTAACTATTGCAAACTAGTTACATCTTTATAAATCACCCCCAAAAAAGAATATACTTTTGCCAGTGAAGCCAAATGATGAAAGACCATGTGGCACGACCTAGAAGACAGCACAACCACTTGCTGATTTCTTTTCTTTCTTTTGTTCAAAATAAGCAAGCTGTTTGTATTGTATTTTTTTTTTAAACTGCAGGTCAAAGACTTGTTTTCCTCCAGAAAATGTGAGTGGCCAGGCTTAAACTGGTGCCAAGATTAGTCAATGGAGGTGACAAATGTGTTAACAGCCTCAGACACTTGGTAAGGAATGTCCCCACACTAAACCTTAATCTTTCACTAGAGGTCAGGTGTGTTAAAGACTGTAGCAGTGTATCTGGTATCCCGGTATGAGAGCAAATGTACTTTTCATGTCAGGGTGACACCTTCCCTCACCAGAAACTGCTGCAAGGGACATTCATCAAGAAGCCCTGCGGAGCCACCCCCCAGCCCCGTCCCTCGCCCAGGTGAGCCGGAGGACTTCCCTCCTGGGACCGACCTGTTGATACAGAAAGTTGATGATTGATGATGGTGAACAAGATTTTCATCATTCACGGAGATAACACGAGGCAGAGAGAAATACTTCTGTAGGCTGCAAGGCTGGTGGGAGTGGTCTTACCTCGCGGTTCGTTAAGTTTCCAGAAAGCTTCATCTGCTGTCATTAAGTGCTATGCTAACGAGACTGGGTGGTTTCCCAGCGGCTTGAGTCCAGGAGACGTAGCAAAACTTCCATCGAGCACTTCTTTAAGCCCCAGCTGTAGTGATGACTACTATCAGAAAACCGGGAAAAGAGAGAAATGCGGGTCAGTAAAAGCTACGAGGGTGGTTCTGTCATCAATTTGCCACCCCGTCAAGGATGGACAGCAGTAGGAAGGCAGGCGACCTGGAGCAGAGGCGTCCCAAAGCCTTATTGCAAGATCTGCAATGGTTCCAGCATGGGAAAACAAGCACACAGAGCACTGCGTGCAGCAGAGAATTATTATGGAAGACTCGATCTTTTTCTGACTTACATTAGATTAGATATTAGGAAGAAGTTCTCTACAATGAGGGTGGTGAGACACTGGCCCAGGTTGCCCAGAGAGGTGGTGGAGGCCCCATCCCTGGAGACATTCACGGCCAGGCTTGATGAGGCTCTGAGCAACCTGATCTAGTTGAAGATGTCCCTGCTGACTGCAGGGGGGTTGGACTTGATGGCCTTTAAAGGTCCCTTCCAACCCAACACATTCTGTGACTCTATTCTATACATCAGTGTAAAATGGGAGTGCCCATGGAGTTACTAAGGTAAAGCCCAAAGTAACAACTAGGCAACAGAAATATCCATGCCAGAAAGTCATGTTGTGCTGAACTCATCCCACGCGTGAGGACATGGTGCTGGGTCCCCTCCCAGGGTGCAGAGAGGACACCTTTCCATCTGCCGGGGGTCGGGCAGAGCAGGCTGGACTCGGGGAGAGCCCGCTCACGGGCGTACCTGCACCCGCTCCACCGAGCCGGCCATAAATCTCACCCCCTTATTGTCACTCCCCCAATGCTACTCCCAGTGCCCTCCAGCAGACCCGTGGTGTGTATGGACTGGAGGATTCAGACATCCAGCACTCACCTAGGAACTTGCGAGCGTCCCCGGCAGCCGTCCCTGAGGAGGACCGGGGGCAGTTGAGGCACCGGCCGGGCTCAGGCTCAGCTCCCCTTGCCCCATGGACACTCGCTGCCAGGAGACCTGGGGCCAGTGGGGTCCCACGGCATCAATCATCGCCTTCGCAAGCTTCTGCCGCTTTTATGCACAGCTTTCCTTCTCATTTAGCATACACAGTGAGACGGGTTAAAACCTAAAGCCATTTATAATAATTATTCTGAAGGTTGTCTACAGATAATGTAGAAAATAACACTGGATTTGGAAAAAAAAATCCCTTTTAGCATTAATAAAAGCATTTCAAAGCACTAGAAGGTTATTTATAGGGTGTGTACATGTAACTGGAGGGGAGGCAGAGTAAAGGGAGTTCAAAGGGTGTCTGTGAAAAGAAAAAACCCTCTGTGTTATTGACACCGCTTCCTGCTTTCTCACACTCAACAACCTTCTTAAAACAAACAAGAGGAAACAACAGCAACAGAAAGGAAAAAAAAGCTACTGAGAGCTATTTGAGATTAAATAATACTTTTTGACAGCTGGTAGGAGAAGGACCGGTCCTGCATTCATGCTTACAATAGCACGCTGCTCCGTACACTTACTGCCTTGTAGAAGCATCCGAAAGCCCAGAGGGAGCTGCAGGCTGGGGGGGACAGCAGGAGGATGGGGACAGCAGGAGGACGGTGCCCGTGGGAAGAGCTGAGCCCTGATGACCTGCAGCACCAACGGGCTAGGGCAACAGCGAGGTGCTCCCACGAGGTTCTCCCTTGCTCCATAATCCTCCAGCATCGCCTACGGCTCATGCCAGGGGTATTTGTGTAGAACAAGTGGTTTTCATTCCCTCGGACTGAGGTCACCAGTCTCCGTCTTGCGAGGAACCCAACTATTTTGGGATGCAGCTGTGGCCTCCCCACCACAGTCGTTGCCACCGGACTTTGGTGGGAGGCAGCACCGGCTGCTGGGGGCTGCCCACGCACAGATCAGAATGCGTGGGAGAAATTTTCCTGGCAGAAACATGGCTTCAGGCAAAAATAAAATCATGTAGTGCCTTCGTTTCCTCCGGGCTTTGGAGCATCCGTAGGCTGAAGGGGGCTAAGAGGGAGGCTGAGGACTGCCCTGCAGCTCCCAGCTTCTCCAAGGAGCAACAGCATCTTCCAGCTCATGCTCCCTGGCCATGCCTGGACTTCAGGAAAGCCACCTGCACACAGCTACCGAAAACCCTCAGATTTTTCCCTCAGCAGGCTCACCTGCAAATCCATCCGCAGCATTCTCATTGCAGGTTCTTTCCAAGCCCAATGTCTCACCCCTTCCTTCAAGCCTGTCTGGGGAATGGCCACTTTCTCCTGCACTGGCCCATGTAGATAAGTCTTGCCCAGTCTTGGGTTTCCCATTCAGCCCTCCTTGACATCCCACCCCACCGCCCCCTGCAAATACCGGTACCCTAATCAGACATGAAGCGATACGTGTATTCTGACCCACTCATTTCCCCATGAAAGAAGTTAACACCTTGAGAGCAATAAGAAGCACAGAATTAAGAACTGCTAAACCAAGTCACACAGCACCATATAGAAGATGAACTGCCCTCCCCTCTCCCCCAAAAGGCAACGAAGCAGAAATTAAGGACATGCAATTTTGCCATATTAACTGGGATTTCATGCATTAGAGAAGCCATCAGCAAGCAAGAGGAGACGACAAGCCCCAGCTGGCTGGGCACCTCCTGCTCGGAGCAGCAGAAGAAAGTGCAGCTTCTGGAGGTCTTTGCGCACGCGGAGAAGCTGCTCTGCAGATCGTGCCGCAGAATGGGAATGGCACTTCTGCGTCAGGACCTCTCCCGTACTTGCAGCTCGTTAGTTGTGCACCCCGTAGTCTTTAGTCGTTCAAAAATACGATGGAAAAGAAAAAAAAACGAAACTGGCAGGTGGCTTGAAAATTTGTTCGAGAGAACATGCACTATGAAAAGTCTGCAAATGCATGAGCATATTAGAGGTGTGTACTGGGCTGGCAAGAAGCCTACACGGGGTTGTGAGAAATGTTCTCCATCCTAGCAGTAAGAAAAACAACCCTGAAAAGTGATGGAGGAGGAAGAGACAGTTATATTCCTTGCAAGAACCAGGGCTGGGAGGGGGGCACAGGATTACAGCCCTCCTGTTCATCCAGCTCCGAGAGGGAAATGGAGGCAGGTGCCACCGCTGTATCTCAAGGTCTCACCTGGAAACCTGCGCCAGTCCAGAGGTGACCCTCCTGCTTCAAACAATTTGCACTGGCTGTTAATGAAGCTGGGAGGATTTGAAGCATAGAACAGAGAAGCTTCACAAACATATACCCTTTAAAATGTCTTATCTTTCTCATCTTTTGCTATTCCCTTAAAAAAAAAAAAAATCAAAATACATTACACATTAGATTACTAAATGAACAGAAAGCCTCAGGGCCCGGAGCCCATATTCCAAACGAGGAAATCACAGCCGCCGAGGCCGGCCAGGACCAGTCCGTTAGCCCCAGGCTTTCCTAATGAGCGCTAACAACACAGCCAGGGCGTGCAACAGCAGCT
The DNA here is from genome assembly GCA_013398915.1 of Dromas ardeola. Taxonomy (NCBI): domain Eukaryota; kingdom Metazoa; phylum Chordata; class Aves; order Charadriiformes; family Dromadidae; genus Dromas; species Dromas ardeola. The sequence continues at coordinate 414,210 of VYZM01022381.1, read as the reverse complement.
GAGTTTTGGGGGCTGGATCGTGGCTCCCCCATCTTGCATGGTTTGGGGAAGAGGCATCTTTGAGCGGGGCCCGGGGGAGCCTTTGCAACGCGCTTCACTGAGCAGCGCGGCTCAGGGATGAGCGATGCTGGGTGAAAACAACAGGCTACAAAGGCGCTTTCCTATTTTAAAAAATCAGCATGCTGCAGGAAAGCCATCGGTTCGGCTGGCTGCTTCCCTTCTGTTTCGGGAGAGCCAGCCAGTGTATCGGATATTCATTCATTCTGGGCTAACTATCTTTTTCCATTTCTGAACAGCTTCAATTTTCTTGATGTCTCGGGGTATGGTTTATGAGGAAATAGAGCCTTGAGGGTGGACAGATGGAGAAAAATCTCCCTTCTCACCAAATTGATTGCTCTAATCTTTCATCTGCTCGGCGCAGACCCGGGCTGCCGGCGTTGGGAGGTGCCACAGCTCTGCCTGCGGGGCACCCGCCAGTGCCGCTCGCTCCTTCCCCGGGCTGAGACCCGGGAGCAGGATGGACGGCACAAATCCAACCCCAGATTTCACGTGACGGAAGGAAGAGGAAAGGAGATGGCAGGGGGTTCAGATCCAAGGTCCTGCTCCGGTGCCGAGCAGCCTCAGGGCTTGCCCATGGACAAGATTCGCATGGATATAATTGCTGCCCTTGCCCCCTCCCCCTCTGCTGCTGCCGTTCTGTGGCATAAAGGAGCTTCACATCACTTCTGCTAATAACGAGAGGAAGAGAAACCCGCCGTCCTTGTTATGAAGCACTTGTATAACAACATATCTATGCCACGGGCTGTAACCAAAACTGTAACGGCAATAGCAGTGAGATACTCTGGGATCTCCAGTGCTGGCAGAGCTCAAGAATGAGTTAAACAGCTGCTGGGAATGGTTTTGACACAGACCAACCTGCCCGAGGGCAGGAAAATGGACTTTGCAAGGTCTGTTCCCTTCCCACACTCCCTGATGCAATGACTTTTACAGTTTTCCCTCCCCGGTCCTGGAAAGTTTTGGGGATGCTGAAAATGTGAGCAGATCAAGCTGGCCACAGATGCACTAGTGGCAGAAACAGTCTTCCCTCAAAGGGCAACCTTGGCTAGCTGGCATTGAGCAAAATAAATATGTAGAAAGGAGCATGCAAGGAACAGTCATGGCATGCAAAATTCAACGAGATCTGTAGGGAAGAGCGCTAGGCTTATAGGTACAAGCCTCCACACGATGTAATCCAAGTGCCTGCACCAAGATACTCAGAGTGGAGCCGCGGTGACTTGTTTGACCATCACCTTTCTGGTCCTGGGCCGGTTTCTCAATCCTCCTTTCTGGTCCTTAGCCAGTTTCTCAATCCTCCTCCTCCTCTGGGGCTCACTTTTCACTTCCAGGCTGTCCCAGCAGCCGGGGAGTAGCCCAGCAAACACCCACCCCCCCGGTGGCCAGGGTGGCAGGACACTTGCCCAGCCACAGGGCAGTTTCTTGCCAGGGTCCCCATCAGCAGAAGCTAACACAGACCTGGTGTGAAGGCGTTTTGTAGGAAACCTCTCAGTAAAGGGCACCATGGGGGTGACAGCCAGCAGAGCCGCCCCGACAGCTCAAACCCCCCCATGCCCTTCTCTCCTTCAGCTCCAGTCACTCCCATGACTCTCAATTAACATTTAAGATTTCGCTGAATAGCTGGCTGATATATTTTATTTCCTGAATGGTAATTTATGGAAATATATTCTTAAAAATCAAACAAAATGCACTTTACTAATAGATGGGCCATTCTCTGACATTTTGCAGAGTAAATGAGCACTTGTGCCCAGTGGCATGTTGTCCCATGACTGAACCCCTATAAAGGGCTTCAAAAATATCTATTAGTCAAGCTCATTAGTTTAAATATCATTAAAATAAATTGTGTTGCTCCACACAGGGCTCAGGTAGGCCCCAAAGTGAATACTACTCTCAGTAGTTACAGGTCAAATGCTCATTTGCTCTAAGGACTCTTTGCGCCGAAAATAAAAAGGGTGTTAAAATTAGTTTACAGAACTGCAGTGGTACAGAAGGGTCCTGGTGCAGAAATGGATCTGCCCATGCTTCATCGCTCCTCTTAAAAGCGTCACATCGAACACGCAGAATTTATGACAGATTTTCTTTACCCTAAGAATCAACTTTAAAGTTTCCTGCTGGTTCTTCAAACATTAAAAAGATCTTTACCTTAACTGTACTGCTTTTTTAGATTTAGTCATTTATCCATTTAACCTGTTTAGAGACCTATTTTTAGGGAATACTTTCAGGTGGGTTTATTCTGGTGTAGCTCAATTTCTCACGTTTCTGGTTTCAGTTTAGGGGGTTGGTTTGTTTGTTTTTCCATTGATCACGCCCCCAAAAAAAAATTAAAACAAAAGTAGCACCATCTCCATACAAAACTGCACAAACCCAATTAGGCTGATTTAAACCACTCCCCATTACCAGGACTGATTTGCTGCCCCCCGCCAAGCCCTCGTGCCGCTGCCGCACAGGAGCTCCTGGCCGCGCTCCAACAATCCCCTGCCTTGGGTGGCAGCTGCCACTGATGGCCCTGCTGCTCCTCCCAGCCCTTGTCCCGAGCCAGGCTGCGGCCGTAGGCTCACTGGTGGCCCACAAAGTGTCCCCCTGGCATGACCAAGGGGACAAACGAGGCACCTGGAGACGACACAGCAACAGGCCACGTACTTTCAACCAGAGCCTGCGTAACTGAACTGCCTGTCTGAATGCTCACCCCCTAAACCAATTATTTTTGGAGAGAGAGATGTGGCTGTTGATTCACGTTTTCATTGTTGTTGGTTTTGCTGCGCCTCGGCTGCCAAAAGGGAGCATTTCCTTCTCGTTCTTGTCATACCTCACCAACAAAGTTGTCTCCAAGACTCTGAATAGTGGCACTTTTGTTGGAATGGGGAAGTCAATAGGATGCAGTGGCATCACTCAGGATATAACCGAGGTGCCTGTGGGTGCACAGAGGTCACACAACCCTTGCTCTGCTCTACCCGACCCCGCCACTATGGGTGATATAAGGGAGAAGAAACCTGGGGTGGCTCCAACGTCCCTGGGCTGAATTTGCAGAACTAAGAGTTACTGATGAATAATACCGTCAAGGCAGAGTGCGCCCGGCAACCCACAGGGCGATTTTCACAGCCCTGTCCCAGCCGGCTCCTAACAGCCTGCAGCAATGGGGACCTTCGGCCAGGTGTTTTCTGCGCCTCGAAAGAAAACCCTCCCAAAAGGCCAGAACGAACCGAGGCAGGCGGTTACACCTCCAGCAGGTATTTGCACACCAGACCTGCAGCTGCTCTAACTGCAAACACACATCTGACAGCCGGCAGTTCTGAAGGCTGGATCTCAGTCATCTCCGGAGTGAAAAGTACATGTTATTACAAAAGCAATTTGTATGTTGCTATTCTCAAAGCATCGCATGAGTTGTACTTTCCTTGTTAGCAGCACCTCGAGAACATTACTGCCAATGTAAGAGAAATGCAGTATTAAGGTCCCCCTGTTAGGGCTATGACAGATTGCAGGGAGAAACAATGCGGTGATTGAGGACCTGGACTAATCACGCCAATTGATATAAATTACCGTGTCAGCTATACCGTTGCCGCAGTCTGCAGGTTTACACCTCATTAAGCTTCCAAGTGCCAAATGAATCAACAGGGTTCAGCAGAACCATTCTTAATTAATTGTTGTAGCAATAGGGAAAAAGTAACGGAAAAAGAGAATCAGAACTCGCAGCGAACACGGGCGAGTTTGCACAAACTGAAACTGCTTCTCCGATTTAGCATTTGAGATTAAAGACGCCCACGTACTAATCTCCGCCAGCAGATAACTGCCAGGGGCTGGTTTTGGACTAGGGTGGAGTGAAAATACAGGCTGGCGACTTGGAAAAGTTTTTCATTGGGTTCTTCAGTTCGTTTTGCATAGCTCTTCAGGCCTCAACATTCTGTTGCCTGTGAAATCTCCAGGTTTCGGGTTCCCACCCCACCCGCGGCGGGCAGAGGCCACAGCCGGGCACCTCGGCATCTCATGGAGCCGATGGAATTTGCAATTCAGCGGCTTATTTTTAAGTTTAAGCCGAACGTGTCCGTTTTTTTCCTCTCTACGTTCCCCAAAGCAAGATGCAAAGTTAACAGGCAGGGAAGAGGCCAGGAAAGCTGTGGTCTCACCTCTGGCAGAGCTCCCAGCCCCTTGCTCTATTCAATGTGCCGTGCCGGGTTGGTGCAAAGACACAAGGTTGAGCTTGGGAGGGACAAGACATCAGCAGCCACAACAGAGTTTGAAAAACAAAGGATTCTCCTGTCCCTCACCTGAGCACGACACCCTTGTCCTCGCAGGTGGCTCTCCTCCAGCATCAGAAAGTCTCATCAAAGCCTGGAAGACCCAGAGCTCAGAGAACGCTGCAGAAAACACAAGCGCAGCCTGCGGGACCGCAGCATCTCCTGTGGCCAAACATACAGCCAGCCTCCGCAAACACACCAACTTTGCTTCAGCACCTTTTTGTTGCGTCTTTAGGATGGATTAAACACAACCCCTGTGCTCCATCCCGGGCAGCAAACCTGCTGCTCTGCCGCAAGCTGGGGTGCTCTCCTGAGCGGCAGCGATGTCTCCAGATGGGCAGTCCGGGCTGGCAGCAGGCAGGGCTGGGGGCAGGTAGCAGGCAGGGAGGCAGCAGGCAGGGCTGGGTAGCATCCATCTCTCCGTAGCGGAGTTCCACCATCACACCGTGATCACAGACCAAATGAAGCCGGGACTCCAGCCTGCGCGGCTCCTGCTCTCCAGGGCAGTTCTGTGTATCCCCCCTGCCTTACCTCACGCGTGCATTGCGCCAGCTTCAAATCCCCCCCCCCGAGCCCACATCTGCTCACCACACAGCTTGTAATGGCTTGTGTAGTGCGACGGTCAGTTTAGTGCTCAAACCACGTTTCCAGCATTGAACGTCTACAGGTACTTAGGTTTTCACCATCGCTGTCAGTCATCCAGCCCGTTTTCCCTGATCTATAAAACATCCATCTAATATTTATATCGCAGTGGGGCTTTGACAGCTACAGCTTGTAGCTGTCACTGTTTTTCTCCGACATTCTTACATGAGATCGTCTGGTTACTTTCTACCATCGATTAAGCTGTAATTTAACTAATATGTAAGTAAAAGGCAAGTTTAAGACGAAAATAGAATATGAAAGCAGATTTCACCTCCTTCATGTTTTTAACTGGGGAGCACCACTGCACGGCAAGGAAGAGTTACTATTTCCACTTTAAGGGAAGCAGGGACCAAAATGTCCCCATCCTGCATCCTCCTTCTCAACCCTTTCTTCTTTCGTTCCTGGGGTCGGACCCAGTGGAAATATCTGGCAAATTTCAGGGAACTCAAGGCTGTTATTAGAATAACATTAGCAGCCAGGAAATCCCGATACTGCAACTCTAGACCTTCCTGGAGGGCCTGGGTAGGTCAGAGTCCCCGGGGAAGGCAGCCGGGGGTCCCTGAGTCGAGCAGCAGGCAACACGCTCGCGCCTCGAACGCGTGCATCAGGGTCTGTATCACATTATCAGCAAAAATATCTTCCCATGACTTGCCAAAATCCAACAGATCCTTTTACAGGATGGGTCTGGGACTTCACTCTCTTCCTCAGATTAATTTGAATTATACCTCCTACCGACCCAATACATCGTTATTTTCTTTAGTTTCCCCTTTTCCCATATGAATCTATACTAAATTAATAAAGCTAATGATTTGTTAAGCAAGCAAAAATGATCTTAAACCATATTTCCAAGCCTCAGAATTCCCATTCCAGTAACAATCAGTATTAAAAAAAAAAATTGCCACTTTGGTTTTGATAAAGTCGGGGCCAAAAATATTTTTTTACGTTATAAATATTTTCTTCTTTTACATTTATTACTGCAATCGGTGCGACAACATTTCCACACTTGTTTGTTTTTTTAAGGGATTTAAGGTGCAAATTGGAGGATTAGCAATCTAAACAGAGTAGCAAGAATGGAAACAGGCTTCCTGGCCCATTTATAAACAGCTAATTGCTGAAGCGTCCCCGTTAACAGCGCTGCGCGGTGAGACGAGCGAGGAGCCCAGCACTGGAAGGCAGGTTCTTGTGTGGAAAGTCACTTCACACCTCAATTACAGCCTCTGCCAACCACTTGAGAGCTGAAGTGCGGTGTTTTCTCTGGTGAGAGGATACCATTAGCGCGAGGAGCGGTGAGAACCCGGGCTGCGAACTGAGCAGCACCCAGGGAAATCACCGCGCAGGGGGAGCTCCTCAGACTTCTGTTTTTAGCCACTTTGAAAAGCAAATTGATGAACACACACACGCTCGTGCGTGCGCACTCACATGCTTCCTTCACTGCATGTACGACGTAGGCATTCAATGCACCCAGGCAGCTTTGCAGTGAGAAAAGCGTGATTTAGGACTTTTCGTTAGGGTCATTAAGAGCACGGTATTAAGGCTCCACAAGCTTATTGTTTCAGCAATGTGGAACAGGTTCAGGAAAGACATCATGTGATTATTCATAACTCAAATCCCTAAGGATTTGAGAGCATAATCACGTTAGCATCAGTATCTTCTATGGAAAAAGATTTTCCCCAGTTTTTAAACAGCACTATTCCACTTACTCTCAGAGACCCTACGTACCCTCCACTGCTGTGACCGATGGAGTTTGCTGCCAGACATCTGGAGACAAAAGGGAACTTTCTGCCGGCGCCCCACGCCAAATCCTTGCCTAATGCTTCAGAGCCTGGATGAAGGACTGGAGCGCTGCCAAGCACCTCGGCTTCATTTCATAGCTCACGTAGATGATCCTGACAGCGCTGATGCAGCCTGGCGTGTCACCGCGGATGAAGTGGTTGATCCCTCCCGCGTGGGGCCACGGCGAGATCCCAGGCACGACACGGCTCTGCTGCTGCGCCTTCGCCTCGGCTCTGTCCGATTTGATGCTGTTGATTTGTGAGCCTGAGCAGGGTACACGCACCGCAGAGTTAAGAAGAAAAGCACTTTAAGTGTTATAACTTTGGCCAGATCTCCCGGAGAGACAATTGCAGCTCACGCCTTTACCCCCAGCGCTAGGGACCAGGCACAACACATCAGTCACTCAGGACAGGTATAAAGCAGTGTGGGAAGGTGACTGGAAGGATGGACCAAAAATCTCAACTTTCTATTACACTCTTGGCTATGTGATCGTTTCAGGCAATTTAATTCCTCAATTAATGGCAGGACTAACAACTCCTGAGTGATCTGCTGGGTACAGCAGTTCGGATATACCACATGGGCACAATCAGACCTGCACAGATGCACACAGTGTGTCACTCCTCGCAGCGCCACTCCACGGTACAGAAGCACACAAAAAAGCACTACGGAAATTTAAAATACAAAAGGATACACACCATGACTTCAACTTTGATAGCCTCCCCCTTCCAAGTGCATTATTCCCAGGACATTACAGTCCCTGTGCATTACTCGTTAGGATGGCACACAACACGTTCTCGCCTTTTTATATTCCTTGGGTATTTTCCAGCCGGACTAACAGACAGACTGATCTGATGAGTTACCTGCTCCCAGTTGTTACCAGCCGAGCAGAAAGCAACAGGAGACAAGCAACATGTTATCCTATTGCCACTATTGATCCATCAGAGATCATGAGAGCATAAAAGGGAGAAGCAGCTCTGGAGACATTAAGCTGCATGTCCAGGACAGCAAATACTGAAAAGCAACGACAGCTCGTCCCTGTGCTCTGCCCGGTACCCCCCCGCTCTGGCTCCAATAGTCCTGAGAAACTTCTTCCTAAATCCACAGCACAAAGTATTGCATTTGCTTTTTACAATGTCATCACTGAAACAGATTCGCAGGCTCAGGTGCTTTGACCTTGTCTCCTTTTACACTTCTACCTTCGGATTTCAAAATTAATCATCTAATTCCAGGTATCTGCTTTTTAAATTCGGCCGAATGGGACATGAATCTTACTGAATGAGAAATGCAGGTCTCTATAGTGAAATAGATTAAGCACCGCTACACTCCCCATTTTGTTTCAAGACTTCAGTTGCAATTGCCTGCTCTAATTTGAGATGGGAAGTCTCGCTATAGGGTAATTAAGCACGCGAGGAGCTCAGGAGAGCTGCCTGCCAGCACCTGGCAGTGGGATTCCCCCTTCCAGAGGCACCTGCGCTAAATGATAATTCCTTCCCTCCATTTCCCACTTCACTCCCTGACGCTTCTCCCAGCAGCTCAGAGGAACAGATGGAGCAATCGCCCTCCTCCTCTCCACAGAGCGGACCCCTGCTGCTACCCAGCGCCTTATGCAGTTGTAATACACATAATTAGGCAAATCAATGGACAATGCAGCATATTAGAGGAGGAGGAGTTACATCAAGGCAAAACACGAATCCCAATTCATTTACCACAGGAAATGGGATATTTCTGCATAATTGCCAAAAATTGCGGACAGGAGATGAAAAGTAATTACAGCCGTGGCAAGGAGGGTGCCGCAGTCGGGTCACGACCTGGGCTATGTGGAGTACAGCTGAGGGGAGTTTGTTCTCATCTTGATACGCGGTTGATTTATGCCTTAAACATCTCATTACCATTTATGAGTTACACTCCCAAATCTCTCACACATCCATAATTAGAGAGAACGATGTTTACTGCCATTTACCCTGCCACTGACTCCGGACCGAAAAGCACAACTGAAGGCGGCAAAACCCTCGTCGGAAGCAGCAGCGCTCCCTGGCCTTCGTGGGAAGCCACGGCTTGCACGGCAGACGCCAGGCCCACACAGCTCCTGTCTCCTGACAAAACCCCCTGCTGAACTTTCTCCCCCTGTTGCTCCACCGGCACAGCTTTGTCTCAGGTCAATGCTGGCTTCGTGCTCCCTGCCCAGCAGCTTCTCGCCTCTCCTCCTTCACCCCGCGCAGCTCCCACCCCACGAAGGGCAGGAGATGGTGAGGTCTCACCACATCCCAGTGGCAGAACAGAGGTGTGAGAAGTAAAACATATCAAAGTAAAGAGCCGGCGTGCTGTGGGCAAGCGTCCCACGAACAGACGAGGCGACAAGGGGAGTGATGTTCGGAGATGGGACCTCCAAAAGCAGCTTAGCACACGAAAGCAGGGTCGTGCTCGGAGCGGTGCAAGCCAAATCAGCGATGAGAATGAGAGAGGCTATTAAATTTCTGGGCTCTTCAAAGAAGGTGATCTGCCTGCCAAGAGGAAACATCAGGGATCTGTTTTCAGTGCTAGAAACAGTCTCGCGCACACACAGTGTGTCTTATCCTCATGTACTGACTGGAAGCATGGCTGTGCCCAGGGATCACCCCAGAACAGGGCCTTTCCAGAAGACAACCACCAAAGTGGTGATGAGGCCTCACAGATCCCCCTAGGCAGAGGGCTAAGAGGTCCGTTTTACAGAGTTATCAATACACAGTGGAACCGAGCTCCAAGCCTTCAGACACACCCTTGTGTTATTTTTTTTAAGAGGTTTCTAGCATCTAATTTTGGCCAGGTTTGTCTAATTTTCAAGGGTTTAGAGGAGCAGTGACTCCAGCTGGTGCGAGCAAGAACCACAGCTCCCAAGGCACCGACAGCCTGGAGTCAGACACTTGGATACTGATACACAGAAAGATATTTAAGAATACATCAGAAATTGTAGATTTTAGTCTCTTGCCCTTGCTCAGCACAAGTCAGTAGCAGAGAGAGAAGCCTCCACTCTCAGATTTGAGCTTTATTCTTTTTCATTGTATTTCTGTGTTCCCTTTCCTGAGTCAGGCCGGGTACCTCTGTGAAACCAGGGAAAATGATTTGCAAAGTCATTCCGAACATCAAGAAGAGAGCGACCGGCCACTGAGCTCCTGGGGTTACTGGTTAGTGAGGTTACGACCTTGCTAGGTTATAAACCTGAAACTCTCTGATCCTTTTCCATGCTCATCACCAACCAGTGCTAGCCGACTAAAGGAAGCTTCTCCCACAGAAACGACCGGCGGCTGGGTCAGAGCTGTCCTCCTTCATGGAGCTCTGCCAACACCTTAGTCCTCACCTAGGGGACACAGCTTTTGTTCTTGTCCTCGAGCATCCTCCAAAGTGCCACCAACTGTGCGCAACTGTATTGCAGCTTTTGAATATGAAAAAACGTTTAAAGAAATGCAAACCAACATGACCAAAGGCATTTCACATACGAGCTAAGACAGGTCTCCAAATGCAACATTTGTGGAAACGGTACCGTCACTTCCCCAAAACCCAAGACTATAAAAATAGTATGATTTACGGGTACCACAATACTACAAACCCAAGTTTATTGTGTCAATGCAAAATCACGCCTCACACACGCCCACATAACCACAGGCTGCAGCCCACTTACCACTAAAAAGGAGAGAAACAGATCCATGACAGGCTCCAAAAACACTTCAAAATTAGGGACTTGGTAAGACAACTGACACTAATGCCATTTGTCTGTATGCTGTAAAGGTGTAAGTATCATCTGCTGCTGAAATATTTAAGTCTGCAAGTTGAGAGACGTTTCCCTGGGTGCTGCACCCTGCAGAGACCCCCGGGGTGGGAGCACTGCATCACTGCATTTGCTCCCACGGTAAACGCCCAAGTAGCACCACAGCAATTCCACATGCATTTTGTTCTCCCAGCTTATCTTCTCCCAGCTTTGGAGTGCATTCTTCCTTATCTCAGAGACAAATGGCCTCCACGGAGAGCTCTAAACAGCAGAGCCATTTATCTGTTTGACATGTGTTTCCCTGTTTGTTTTCTCCAGCCTTGAGACAGGCTCAGGCTTTGACAATATTCAGCTGTGTCAACCGCGGAGGGTTGCCTGGCCCCTTCGCTCCAGTGCCGTGAATCAATTTCTTTGCCATATTTATCACTTACTCTAGTAAATCAAGTCTAATCGATGCTTTCTTCTTTTGATATAGAGCAAAGCCTTTACGAACTTTTCATAAAGCTGGCTGGAATTAAGAAAAGCCGTGGGAGAAAATAGTATTTAGCCAATTCAGCACTAATTTTTGCTTTGGGGAATGAAATGAAGAGGTGGCAATGTCCTGTGGGTCACACTGTCCCCATTGAAAAAAGGAGGGGAAAACAAAAGTTTTGTTGAGCTACTTCTGATTGTTTCCAATGTTTCACTTGTTGCTTTTAACACCTTATTCTTAGGGCACTACATGAACAAGTGTCTCCCTGCCTAATGTAAGAGCATCTCCATTCTTTCAGACCCAGCTCCTGGATGCAAAGAACTCCCTCCCTCCACACAAACACCCCGTGTTGCCCCCTCAGTCCTGCCAAGCAGCAGAGCCCAGGCGTGAGAGCACCGGATTTGCCTTCATTCACCAGGGCTCTATCACACTCGGGCAGCTCCAGACAGCAGTGCTGGCACATAGGCCACCGAGAGCACAACCAGGGAGGGCACAGAGATCCCTCTCCTGCTCTCCTTGGCAGGAACAGCACTGCAGGCAGAAGTGAGGAGGGAGAACAGACTCCCCCGTGGCCTCAGGCATGGATCCAGGCTGCTGCCGTGCACTTACCCAGGGAGAGCAGCTTTCTGCGAGGACAGCTCACAAACATCTCTGCGAAGATGCAGGGCTGGGAACCAGACCTTGCCTTCGCTTAGGTCTGGGTAAGAATGGAGGTCAGTGCTGTCCCCCCACGACAGTCTGCTGCAGCAGCGAAGTGTCAGGACATTAACTGGAGCCATCTTCCCATGGCCACCTTAGCTGGCTTCAGGGGAGCTCTGCACCACTGCCACAACATAACGCCGGGAAAAAATGCTTTATTTAGCCTAAATCTCTAATATAAAGTTAACTGAGTAATAACAAGACATTAAACAAATTGTATTTCCAACTCCATTTAATCTCTCCCCCAGAGCACTCCGTACACCTTAAACAACCCACTTTCCCCTCCTCCAGCAAAATCCCACAGCTCTTCCCCTCTCAAGCTTAGCTCATATTCAGTAGGAATTTTGCCCAGACACTGCAATTCTGTTCCCTTTGGACTGATTACGATGACGAGCAACAAATGCCTTAAAACAAAGTATTGGCTGTGCTACAAATAAGCTTAGCTTCTTTGGGTGGGGAGAAGCACTAGAAACAAGGAGAATTTTAAAACCAGCAGAGCACAGTACACATGTATGGAGTTCCTCCTGTATCAACCCATTTCCAGCCTGGAAAACCTGCATAATTCCTATAGATTAATCCAAATAGCTCCTCTACATAAATTTGACTCCTCCTTGGAGTTCACTCACTTCTTTCAGAACCCACAGCAACCTACAGGATTGAGGGGTCGGCTGTTTTTGTGTTTTCCAAGTGTTCGTGGTTCATGGATTCAGCAAGCCCCAGTTTTGGCTGAACAAGGTTACAGAGCTCCACTTTTCAAAATGTTTTTGCGTGTTCTTTTAAGAGAAGCAAGGCTTCTCTTTCATATAGATGTTGCTCATCCCGAGCACTGTGGGTGTGATGGATAATGCACTCACATGTGAAATTCTTATTACCCAACACGGAAAAACTTCAAAAAACCTCCCACCACTACAAAGGTCACATAAAATTGCTATCAATCACTATATATATCAACATTCATTATCAGCTCCACAACCCTCAACAGAGTTTTGCAAAAAGGCAATGGTGAACATCAACACTGGACAAGAAGGGGAAGAAACTTGGGAACAGGTCTCAGGGTACAGCAGAGCACAGTGCATTCCCCAGGCGCAGACGTGCAAAGGAAGAGCAGGGCAGAAGCAGACGGATCAAGACAGCGCAGTGCAGACCTGCACAAAGTGAACCGGCACCAGTATATTTTCAAAGACGGAAACAGAGCTCAACTATGCAGGGTCCCAAAGATGAGGACATCAGCGACATCTAAGTTATCTGGGAGTTAACCTCTGCGTGCATGCCATGTTCTCATCTGGCATTTACCATGGCATCACTTTGTATGGATACCATAGATATTTCCACACAAACCAGATTCAGCAGATATGATGGAAAAGGCTCACAAATGGCATAAATAAATTATGCTTTTAGGTATGTGGAACAAAGAACAAAAAGATTAACCAAAGATGTTATCCTCACTCCAGAAGAGGCAGCCACCCCCTGAAAGTAAGCAGGTCTGTTGGAAAAAGAGGAACATTGTCCTCAACAGGCTGTCGCAAAATGGGAGAATGAAGAAAAAAAAAAAAAAAAAGACAGCTGAAGACATCAAGATATTACAAATACCTATCAAATTTTCACAATGTGTATTTCCTAACTCGTACTAATTTAGCTTTCTCTAGCCCATGTTCAGCTGAAGGAAGTTTCAGAGTCCATACCTGTAATTTGGAGAGAGTGGAAGGAAGTTTACTTTTTTTTTTTAAATGCATTTTTCCCCCCTTTCTCAGACATATGCTGCATAATTGCAGCTACAGTGTAGATTTTATTGCTAGCATTTAGAAGAGTAAGTGCTCACTGACATGCAAGATGGGAAAGGTTCCTCCCCTAGGGAACCGAACACAGAGACTGATTAAGCGACCGGTAGGTATTTAAGAACATAAAAAAATATTGGCAATTCAGGGTTGCAGCTCTTACTGAAGAGGAGTCAGCACAGGAACAGAGCTAGCCTGCTGATTTCCAGCAGGGTGTAGCATTGGTGAAGAGTAAGTCTTTAAGCTTAGGATTTTTGTACACTTTTTTATAGTAGAAAGGTTGAAAAGCAATCACGGCTTGCTCCTCCAGAGGCATGAATCAAGCACTCCTGTTTTGTCAGCCTGCTGAACTAAACCTGGTGGTCCATGTCCCCAAACCCTTTTGTAGAGACGGAATAGCAGCATATAATTTGCAGTAGCCACCTGATTTCAAGAACCTATCTACAATTAACAGAAATTAGCATAAAATATATTGACTGCTCGGATTATTTTAATGTTATAAAGACAAAAAGGAGCAAAGGAGTTGGCCAAAGCAATGTGATGACTAATAACAAAGCCAGATCCAGACAGCACAGATTTGCCTTCAGTCCTATACTCAAGACCACTGTACCATGCTGTTTCTTCATTTTGAGTAACATTACTGTGGTCATATTAAGAGCATATGCAGAACGAAATAAGAAATAATTAGGATTTCTGTCTCTTAAAGAGCAACAGCAGTGTCCACATGTGAAAACATTTCAAAAACAGCACAACAGAATAAATACATGGCAAAGCCGTTGAAATAACTTACGTAAGAACTGCAGAAAGCTATAAACCTTCTATCTTGCACTGATGATAAAGAAATTTCCTTTATTTTGTACAAAAAATTGAAAATATTTCTGTATTTTAAAATAATTTGTCGGCACTATTTAGACTTTTAAAGTTATAACCATTATTTTTGACATGGTTAGCTATAAAGCATTTTAAAATTTAAAAAAATGCAGCTAATTCTCATAAACAAGTTTATACAAACATAATGATGCTATTTTTCAAGTAAATCCTGACAGCTAAAGATAACTAGAATGATGCTACAACTCATTTCAGTTGTATTGGATTAGCACATCATTCCACTACCGAATAAGCTTAATGAAAAATGTTTCTAGAAGTTTACTGAAATTACATATTCCCACACGTACAGATCAAATCCGAGACACTGTTGAATCAGAGAAGAAAAATAAAAATCTAACTATGAGGGTATCTATCATACAGCCCTATCAATTCTTTTCAAAGCAGTCTTGTCCTCCAAACTGTCAACACAACAAAGAAGGAAAATATCAACTTCTTCCTGCAGCTCAGGATAGCCTTGGGAACAGCTCATTATAGCAATGAGCTGTATTGCTAATGGGTCACACCGTGTTCCAACATGGTCCTTTAGTCTTCATCTTCATTTGTGCTGCAAAATAAAAGCAATGGGTTTGCCTTTGAAGACACCTCCAAGAAATTTCCCTTCCCAGTAGTGTCTTTTGAAAATCCGTCGGGTTCAGATACACGGTTTTCTTCTTGTTCCCGCAAAATGCAGCTTGCAGTAGCCAATCCTTCAGGCTGTTCTGAAAGTCTAATTGCGGTGTGCATTTGCTTTTCTAATTCTTCTATCAGTTTTCCAGGAACAGATGTAGATTGCAAAGAAACCTTTGGTTTTTCATCACTAACCTCAAACGTCGAAGTGTTTGTTCCCTGCCTTAATCCATTACAGTCAATAAGTGGAGCTGTCCTCTCCTCTTGAAGCGTGCCTTGTAAAGAATTTATTTTCCCATCTTCACTGGTTGAGGACTCTCGCTCATCTGAATCAGAGCCTTCTGTCTCAGATGATGAAGTACTGCTTGATTCTTCAGACTCACTTGTCTCCGACTCAGAGGACGGCAGCTGTTGCTTGGAAACTGTGCCAGCAGCTTTTAACATGCGCTCTTCCTCTTCTACCAGCACTGCTGCTGCTTCCAGCTCTTCCAGTTCAAATCCTGTGTGAGACTTAGCGAGTGTGGTTTTCTGCAAGGATTCAGAGAGTGCAGCCAACTTTTTTGACCTTTAACAAAGAACAAGATATGTTATTTAACTTCACAAACAGAACTTTCCCATTTGATAACGAGAACCCAAATCTCAAACATTTGTACTATTCGTCTGGTTTGCAAACAACTTTCTTCTTCAATAATGACTGTAAAAGTAGGTGCTGCAGGAAAAAAAAATTATCAAAAGTATTCGTAATTATTATTATTTTGGGTCATTTTCCCACAAGGCTAAACAATATCCCACTGAAAGTCTTCAGTGACACTTGCAGAAAAGATACTGCTGCTTTGATGTTTCAGCAGTGCCCGGTAAGAGAAAAAGGATTTCAGAACAAACTTTTTCAGGATTGCTGGCTCTAGCAGCGAACTCTGCAATATGTGGCTTGCTAGATTAAGTTCATGTGCAGCAAAATCATTTTGCTTTACTACTCTTCCATACACATATGTTAAATGCAGATGAACCAACAGAGCATAGCTGATCAGGTCCATCTCAGTGATACATTCCCCTTCTTTCACAGCTAGCTTTGTGTACCCAAGATAGCAGGAGATGTTCAATACTGTCTGTAGATGTGTTTTGCCTTTCGCTTGTAACTCCACTGAAATATAACCCAACAAAAATATCAGGACACTTTTAGACACTTCAATTAACATTAGATGTGTCATTACCATAGACTCTTCAATTTTTTTTGCTCCTAAAGGAATTGTATTTAAAAGTGGGGGAAGGGAAATTCAATGCAGCTTCTTGCACATTTTACAGAGCCAGTGTAACATTTAAAACGCCTCGAATAAAGCAGACGCACTATGTCAGCTCCAAGTCTTTGGTTCGGCCATACCCATTTCTTCAAGTGTTTTGAAGTCAGCACATGCTTTACCAGAAAAAGTGCATCATGGATTTATAAACAGAGAGAACAAAAAGTAAAAGAGTGCCTTGAAATGGGTGAGGTGGGGGGGGACAGGGGGGAAAACGGGTATAAAATAACAAACATACATCCTGTTTCTTGTTGTAGAGTTTTGCCTCAGACTATCAATCAACTGTTCACCGCTTCCTGCAACAGCAGGTCTACTATAAATCCTGCAGTAACTGACTGGGTTTCATTTCCTCTGCCAAACCCGCTAACCTGCAAGGCATGACACACTGACACCGGAGCAAGGAGCTGATAATGTAATACATGACTCCTGCGAGGCAAAAGTTAAAGTGCTTGTTCTCTCAGTTGAATGATTTTAAAGATCTTTATATTCTATTTCCCAGGGGGCATAATTACTCAGTATAACATAGACGCTTCAATTTTACTTTTTTTTTTTGCTCCTAAAGGAATTGTATTTAAAAGTGGGGGAAGGGAAATTCAATGCAGCTTCTTACACGTTTTTAGAGAGTCAGTATAACATTTAAAACCTGAGCTTGCAATAAAACATATTAAACTTCCTTAGTTCAACCCATAGACTAGAAAACTAAGAAATAGGCGTGTCCCAGAAGTAACTGAAGCAACAGAGAACAATTTGTATTTCTAGGATTTTTAAATCTAAAGCTAAGAATTAAATCACAATATTATCCTAACGGCCTCCAATATAAACATGAGTACCAAATTTTAAAAAGCGGCTTACTTAACACTATTCTGATTTCTTCTTTTTGGTGATACGTCTCCATTTTGTTTTTGTCAAAAATTGGAATTTTTCTTGAAAAGTTATGGAGGATTTGAAAAGCTGCCAACCTAATTGGGAACAAAGAAAGCATTCTCCCTGCTCCGTAGGTAAAAAGAAAGAAAAAACAGCCAAGCGATACACAGAAAGGTTCATGAAGCCTTGCAGGCAGATGGTAAGAGAATACCTGGCTTGCAGGGGGATCTGTTCCTCAACACGCTAGTGAGAAGCTGGTTTATACCCCGAGTCACAAGAGTTTATAACCCTTTCAGAAAGCATTTTACGCTGGCTTTGAAATAGTCTCTTTCCTGCTAACTATACGCATGTGCCCCCTTGCCCTGCAAGAGTTGTTAATAATATGAAGGTATAATTCTTTTTCCCGTCCTATTGCCTGACTGTCCACAAGAATACAAGCTCCAAAAGCTAAATGTGCATTGTGACAGAGAACACTGTTTTGTACCCATTTTATATGTAGCTCCTTTTAATTTCATTGACAGCCATGAACAACTAACTGCAGGCACAATTTCCTCCGGTGATACATCTTCAGCTCCAGCTACCTCAGTCTCACCTACCTCTTTTACTATTGCCATTATAGACAGAAAATCCATTTTGAATGTCCTGTGTCCTCACATCTCTTCTAACACGTCTGTCACTTTGTTTCCCAATCCTATAGGTATTTTTTGGCTTTTCCCTATCTCTGCTGTTGTAATTTTTCATGCATATTTTTCTGCTAGATACTCTCAGTCTTTGAAATCACTCCCTTAAAATCATAGAATGGTTTAGGTTGGAAGGGACCTTTAAAGGCCATCTAGTTCAACCCCCCCTGCCATGAGCAGGAACATCTTCAACTAGATCAGGTTGCTCAGAGCCCCGTCCAACTTGGCCTGGAATGTTTCCAGGGATGGGACATCGACCGCCTCTCTGGGCAACCTGGGCCGGTGTTTCACCACCTTCAGCGTAAAAACTTTCTTCCTTGTATCTAGTATAAATCTACCCTCTTTTAGGGTATTAAGGAGATGTATGGCACCATGTACTTCGTGGCGTTAATAAATCCTTCACTATGCTCCAGATTACTTAATACCAAGCATTAAGGAAAAAAATACACATTTATATACCAATTCAACTCTACACACATTATGTTATTAAATTAGATGTGGTACTATTAACAGATAAAACAATGGCTTCTCTAAAGCAGCAAGTGTTTGGTCACTCTATACGCAAATGCATTTTTATCAATGAGTTCAAAGAGAATGAATGAAAAGGCTGTGCCCTACAGCTACAGAAAAAACACCTGTGCTACTGGACAACCTAAGACTGTTAAAGGCATTCTTAGTCTGAAAACCTTGGGTTAATTCCTTCTAAGTGATCAAAATACACTACAAAATACCAACAATAACTGATTCCATAAAACAGCTGTGGCTTCAAGTTTCACATTTAGTCCTTTTTCCCCAAAAGTTTTGATAGAACTACTGAGAGAGGACACGCTTTTTATCTTTACAAAGGATTACGGGGAAAAAAAAGCCATTGATTAAACAGCCTGCTCTTCCTTTCTAACAATAACAGCACAAATGGATACTCTGCCTGGATGAGTAAATGCCTGCAAAAGGCAACACCAACAATTCCATCTATCCTCTTAACCTCTACAGCTGCCTTCCTTCAGCCCTCTGAGGGAGCGGTCCCACGGAGCAGTGTGATTGCCAACACCACGCACAAGGACACGGTCCACCAACTACCAACCAGCACGGTTTGGGAAAGGGGTCGGGGTGTGGACTTCATGCAGACCTGCACAACCTTCTTTCTCTTTGCACCATCAATGCCCCAAAGATCACGTTAGACCAACCACAGTAGGAATCTTCTATTTTACTATTTTTTTTAGCTCTTAGCCACATTAGGTATTTGATTTAAACTGGATTTAAACAGGACTAAAAAGTACCTTTCCAGTTACTCAGATTTCTTATTAGGCTAAATGTTTCCTCCCAACTTTCACTCTGGTCATCAAGTCTCTTCCAGAAAAAAAACAAAAAACAACAACCAACAAAAAACAGGACAGACTACAGAGCTTGACATTTCAATATGAGAAACAAACTGTCACGCTCTTGACAAATCTATACATAAAAGCAGAAAACTCCACTCCTCAACTTTGCAATCTTCCATTAAAAGAAAAAAAAAAAGAATACTTGAAGAACAGCTTTTTTTTTTTAATTCCCCTCCCCCTGTGCAAGGGACTAACAGAACCACAATTAGCTATCAGTCCATCTTGTTTAAGGCAATTATCTAATTTCAAGGAGAACTGTGTTTCGGGAGTGCATTTCACACCAGCCATAGGAAAAGGTGGCAGCACTCCCTCGACAAAAAACAAGGCAAACAGCATAAAAAAAAATCAGAGCATGGAAATGCTTTCAATGGGAGACTGTGGGTCTCTGAGCTAACGATTTCCCTAGCTGAAAGATAAGCAACAATTCCGGAAACAAAACTTGAGACACCAGAAATGAGATATCATGTATTAGAGACTTGTAGTAAACAGGTCCTGCTGTTTCCAGAATCGTTTGAGTAGTGTTTTAGAGATTAGACAGCAAATACTTTAATTTTTCAAGTATGATTAATGGAATCGCATGATTACTTTAAGACATGCTCATTCAGTATGCACATTTGCGGTAATGATATCTTATTATTATGGTAATAGTGTTCTTACATAAACATGCATAATAGGCTTTAAAGGTGCTACACATGATAATTATTAGTTATCAAGATGTCAATTGCTTAAGGAAAATGTTTAATTACAGGTTAAACTGATCAGATGCATGTTTTGTTTAATGTATAGCTTTGAGGAACATGTAACAACAGAGACATCTCAGGTCTTGTCCATATAGTCTGGAATTAAAATTTCAAGACAGAACTACCGTAATTCTTGTCTAGGCAGGTGGAGAGTTTCTCCATGTTCTAGAAGAAGAAAAAAATCTTATTCCACAGGTCTCAGATTGTAAGAGTGTGAAACTGGGGTGAAAAGAACAAAGACTCAAAGGACATTTAGCAAATAAAGGGAGATGGATAAAACAAGGGGGGAAAAAAAAAAAAAGGATTACGGCAACAGGAAAGAGAAACCATTACAGGGTTACAGCAAAGCCCACCTGTGGCAGCATGACGAGAAGTGATGGTGATGGGGACCGACTGCAGTGCTGAGACAAGCAGCAGCCAGGGTGGCAGGGAAGCAGGACACAACTGCTCCAGTTAAAGACCAATGCTCCTACAAGCTCCGGTTCTAGCTTCTGTTCCAAGGAGTAAAAAAGGCACTAGGATCAGATGAATCAAGATAGCTGTTATCTCCAGAACACGAAGCTACTACAGAAAGGTCTCACAGAAGACATACTAGGGATTTGATTGTTTCCAAGGAAGATTTAATGTAAGCTGGAAGGAAAGACAGAAGACACTCTAGCCACAGAAAGTAAAAAATAAGCGCAGGACTTGGGGAATACATCCAGCCACAAAATCCTCTAATTTTTCCCAAATGTTAAAATAAAAATAAGTAATTCTGTGATTCATTCTGTGTAATTATGCTCTTGTATAATTTTTTTTTTTTTTATGATTTTCTTGCGGAGCTGTTGGAGCTGGGCCAGAGGAGGCCACAAAGATGCTGGGAGGGCTGGAGCCCCTCTGCTGTGAGGACAGGCTGAGGGAGTTGGGGGTGTTCAGCCTGGAGAAGAGAAAGCTCCGGGGAGACCTTCAAGCCCCTTCCAGTCCCTAAAGGGGCTACAGGAAAGCTGGGGAGGGACTCCTTATCAGGGAGTGGAGTGATAGGACAAGGGGGAATGGTTTTAAACTGAAAGAGAGGAGATACGGATTAGAGATTGGGAAGAAATTCTTCACTCTGAGGGTGGTGAGCCCCTGGCCCAGGTTGCCCAGAGAAGCTGTGGTGCCCCATCCCTGGAAGTGTTCAAGGCCAGATTGGATGGGGCTTGGAGCAACATCGTCCAGTGGAAGGTGTCCCTGCCTATGGCAGGGGACAAACAAACAACTCAAAGAGAACTTGAAAAGATGAAAATCAGCATTCTACTCCTCATTCTGTATGATGGGTGGCACTGCATACTGTATCATGGCATGGGAGTTATGTATATAAAACACTGCCCAGAGTATTTGCAAACATGGGAGTAAGTAGTCAAATTGTCAGCACAGCCTTTCAAAGCAGAAGTCAGAAACATTTCACTACAGAATGAAAAGGGACTTTTCTTGTACAGGCACAAGCTCTAGCTTGCTTTTGTTTTTGTAAACAATAGAAACATTATTTCTACTGCCTCAATAAGTTTGACTTAGCATTTCACAGGTGTATACAAACATGTACTTTTCTGAAGTACATAGTGTAAACTAGGCATAAGATGTGGCAAAACACAATTATAAGGCAACAGAATTTTCTGATTATCTACCCCTGCTCAATCACTGTACAGTGCACAAGTGCTGTCATGGCAGAATAAGCTATTCTTGCTCAAGCACAAGACAGAAGCAACAAAGCATGGGAACCTGTATAAAAAAAAAATTGACAACAGCTTTTGTTACCAGCCTGGTGTTTAAATGTGACCTAACTGGTCTTGGAACCAAGCTGGAAACTAACTCATCCTGGAACCAACTAAAGTCTTGTTATATTACGTTGTTCGAATGTGGTTAGGGCCTACTCACTGCGTTACAATAGGAATCAGTCCACCACGCTACCAATGCTCTAACTTGGCTGTAAAGGGCTGACAATCCCTACTTTAAATGTAAAACACTTTATATTAATTATCTTTAAGCCTTACAGGCAAGATAAACAAGTCTCAAAGAAACAGCAGACGCTTCAAGTGCGGACGTGCCTTTGCAGTGTCGTAGGTTCCACCAAATATGAAAATGGGCCTGTCTCATTGCCAAGCTGCCATCCCCTGGTAGGCCTACAATTCCTTGAGATGCATTCAAATACAAACTAGGAGCACGCTGTGCCAGTCAGCAGGGCTGAAAAATATAAAAACTTATCTCCACTCAACAGGAGCTCTGGACACACAGGATCCATCTAATAGTAAAGCTGTTGCATTAAGCAAAAGGCTTTCTGTCTGCTGGGTCACAAGGTATTCCCAACTGCCTTAATTTTATACATTTACTACATGAGAAGCTACCAAGTTTAAGGAGAAATTGTTAGTCTATATTTAAAGTACCTTTCTCAACAAGGCCTGGCAAAACTCAGACTTACAAAAGTTTCAGAGACACCCTCTTTTTCTTAGATAAAAGAGATAAGATAACAAGCAAAACAACCAGCCAAGAGTATAACCACTTTTAATGTGTTCCAAATACATACCTGGCAGCATTGCTTACAATTCCCCACAATTATTCTTTTAGCCAGAGGCATTGTAAGTATTAAGACAATTCTAGAGTAAATATTATCTCAGACATCACCAGATATTATCCCAAAGTAGAGCCTCAGCAGCTCAGATATAGAGGATGTGTAAATTTAGTGTCTGCAAGACATTGAAATGTCAGTTAAGCTAAAAGGGATAATGAAATCTTCTGCCTTGTCACAAGGCTGGTTGAGAACAGGCTGCAATAGGACGTAACTGACGTTTCTGCATGGACAGTCACTGGTGAACAAAAGGGCACCTGCAAAAGAGCCAGACTCTCCAGAACGTTCAGATCATCTTATTTTACCCCTACCCAGAGTGGTTCTTGCTGGACTCCATCCATCACTGTCTTCCAGCCCAAGCCTTATCCGTCCAGACACAAGGGGTATGAGGAGACATTGTTCAACGTTCAGCCCCTTGATAATGCCAACATTAACTTCCCACAGGAACTCTGTCACAATCTTGATGAAAATTAATATCCCTATGGCAGTAAGTCTACTGCTTAAGCTCCCTGGAAGCAGAAGGCTCAACAAGTTACAGTCAAACACGATATCAAAAGTTAAGAAAGTAAGCTCATACACGAATGACACAGCTGGCAAAGCATTTAACTATTCTTATATATACTTGAGATGAAAATAAATTGTTCCTCAATCTAAAATTCAGATGTCAGCTTCTATCTAGAACTGCTTGAGCTAGCGAACTGGTGATCTTTGAGGAAAGTCTCTTAAAGCTGATAACTGAGGTCACCCTTTCAGGCCATACTGTAAGTCACTGGAGCAGCATATTCTGACACCCAGGGGTGGAGGATGAAGTGGGAGACACACACATAGTCTTGAATTACCCTGACATAACTTAAACTCCAGGGCTTTAGACCCACAGTAGCATGCTTCTTTCACAAAGGCAACTAACAGAGTCAAACATCCCTCCCCACTTGACAAACAATTTCAAAGAGCTGGAAATAAAAAAAAAATTATTTAATTCTTATGATAGAGAATTGAAAGACAATTTGATTTTAATAAAATATTCAAGACATAAAAGTGCCTAGCTTTGATCAACCCCGACCGGTAAAACATAGAAGTGATAACAACGATTACGTTGAATGCAAAAGCAGACTTCACTAACGTAGAAACATCTAAAGTCAACATGCACAAAAAAGCATAAATGGTCGAACAATGAGATTAGATAACAAAGAAATCCTCCAGTTCAGGAAAAGAATCCTTAAAAATTAACATTTAACTGCAATAATAAAAAACTTCATCACGCTAAATGCACCATCCATTTGCTCAAAACTACTCACAGGTTACAAAAGAACGTGAGCCTCGGAATCTGCCCGGAGATAAGACACTAAGACTCAATTACACCTTTTAACACGTGTTTTATATGAGATGCCATATTTCACCATTTTTTATTTCAGTTTCAAGGTTATTCCTAATGAGTGTTTCCAGTTATACACTAGTCAATGACCTCCAACCATAGTGAAACAGTTTTGAAAAAGCAAGCTCAGAATCGTTGAACAAAAATACTCCAAATTAAGTTCTGAAAGAAATTCATAGCAGGAAGTACGTAGTCTTGGTAAGTGTTAACAGTGACAACCACTTTGCCTATCTGTACGCAGTTGTATTACAGACTATGAAAACGAACTTAACTTTACACTGCTTTTATTGCTAAGTACCTTATACATGCCTTCACCCCAATCCCGCACAAGCTCGGGGAAATCTATGCACAGATTTTATTTCGTCCAGCTCTGGGAACACAACTATTCTCTACAGTGAAACACGGCTAAAAGTTAACAAATACCACCAAGAAGTTTAAGGCATGAAGCGGAAAAGAAAATACAGACAGCACCTGAACCACAGGGCAACTCTTTCATGGAAACAAAAGGCCCTCATTCAGAAGAACAGAGATAATATTCTTTTATACTTGTGCCACGCACAGAAAATACCACAGGTTCCTAATAAACAGAAAAGTCTAAAACGTATTTTACATCCCTTTTCAAAACTGGCACCTCCATCCACAAAATTCTATATTGTATCAGTTAAACAGAAATATGAATATGCAACATTTACTAAATCCCTTTGCAGCCCTTATTAGCTCGTTAGCTCATCAGAACCCTACCTGGTTTATGAGATCTGAAAGAATCACAGAACAGCTAGTACAATTAACAGCCAGTGAGATGAACACAAAAGAACCATTGAACAGTTTCATGTCCTTAGTCTACTACACATTTTTATGGTAAGAGGCAGAACCAATAAATAACTCCATTAAAATCTCATTAGCTCTGATCTATGAGCATGGAAGATAATTTAAGAAGAAAGCCGAATTTAATTTGGTAGTGAAGAAGAAACAGGACCATTTTCTTCAGGATTCAGGTAAAAATTGACTTAAACTTTAACTAATATTCTACATTATCCGCAGCAAAAGAAAGACAGATGAGTGTAAACACAACAGAAACAACGCAACATTTGTTCACATGATTTAGTACTAGATTAACAACTGTCTTCATAGTAAAGAAACAAACCATCTCCACAACACAGCACTAAAGACTAATTTCTACACTTCCTTATGAAAAGCCAACTGTTAAAATAGAATGTGCTCAGTCTATTCAAGATCTTTTACGCAACTGCAGGTATGAATTAATTCTTTTCATTTCTCAATAGAACGGATTCTGGTTTTTAGCCAAAATAACTTAGGTTTACACAGTTATACTGTCCATGTCTGTACTTACTGTTCATTATTTCCTTTCTAACAACTCTTGGAAATACCGGTCAACTTCCATCAAATTTAAGAGCAACTAGAGGTTAAAAAAGATCTTTAAATACCTATATATTTAATGAAAATAAGCAGAGGTAGATAAAAAAAATAATGACCTTCATAAGAAAAGGCCGTCAGAACAGAGCTATGGTGTATTACCTCAGCAGGAGGCCACGGAATGCACCTACCAACGAGTTGACCAGTGCTAAAACCAGCTACTGCATGTGCTGCCTCTTAACTGGTGGAAGTGTCAGAGGGTGTGGTGGAGAGACTGGGGCACAAAGCTTGGGTTTGTAGGAAGTTTATAGAATCTTCTTTTTCCTCCCTCCCTTGTAGACATCAGACAAAGCGGAGACTGGAAAAGCGTTCACTGCACACCAAATCTTTATCTTAAATATAGGAAAACCACACCATAAAAAAAAGGGAGCACTGGGTTCAAAAAGAAGTCTGGAAAATAGATCTCCTTGTAAGCAAGATACCACCACTTTAAATTGACAGGATTAGAAGAGCAGAAATCCAGAAAAAAGACACTACTTTTGACAAGAGAAACCCACCATTTATCTTCAGGTGACAGCACGCAGTCCTGCACCATAAAACAATGGGTGATGTGGAAGAATCCAATGGGTTTAAAGGGAACATAAAATGCTTTCATCTTGAAATTCTGGCTTTTAAAGGGCATTACATGAATTCTGAAACTAAGAGAGTTTCAGAACTAAGAGAAACTAAGATATACTTACACTGCAATCCAACTTGGCAGTCTTGTAAACACGAACTACTATCTACGTAGCTTGAAGTATTACAGTTTGTTAACCATAAATCAAATACAAAACAGAACCATCACTTCAATTTAAGTGACTTCTTTTACGTTAATAAGTCTGAATATTTCAAGTGACTTTCTCTCCATATTTATTCTGAAATTCCACAGTGCTTCTTTCATAATGAATCTAAACACTGCATGAGCTGAACTTCACATTTATAAATATTTTAAAAAAAGATGAAGCTTTCCAATATAACATCTTACTTTCATTACTTGGTCTTTTTGATAAGTTGAAACCAAACATATCCTGGATTATAAAAGAAATCAAGCACAGCTTACTTATGTAGATGATACTATGAAAATATTCATAAGAGAAAACAGACAGCATTAATATCGGACTATAAAAAGAAACTGAAAAGTATGTATATGTTTTAAGAATACTTTAACTAAGCTTGGAAGCAGCTCAGTGTTGCCAAAATAGCTTCAGTAAGTTGCAGCCAGTGCAAACATCTAACAACGGCACAGCTTCTGAAGTTATATATGATAAATACGAATAATGAAAGATGAATAGATAACTCACCACAAAACAGATGCAGAGAAAGGAACAGATTTTATAATGTGATAGTAAGCTTTAGCTGCATTACAGAAATGGAATGCTGACAATTGTTCTACATTAGCCCCATGTCCCTCAAATTTCTTAACTGCCATTATGTAGAATTTGGTCTTCACCATCACTGCTGGTGATATAGGAGATAGCACTCCTAACACTGTAAATTGTACAATTTGTATTACAGTATGGGAATGAAAGGTGCTCACACAAAGCAGGGCAGAAGATGTGAATTTTAGTGTCAGGATAACGCTAGTAGAGTCAAGTATTACAAAAATAACAACAATGACAACAGACAGACTTAAAGGCACAATTAGAAACTCATTACTCCAACGTGATCCTACCCCTTTACAATGGAATTTATCCACCAAACAACAAAAGTCCTAGTGAGGTCAATCAGTGTTTTAACTCTGACGCTGCTCCGTTGCTTCTGACTGACACCCATAACACTTGAAGGGAAAACACCACCTGTAGCCTTCCCACTCACAGTCCATTCTCAACTCACACAATCTAAACAGAAAAAGACACCAAATCTGAGCATCTTGCAAATTCCTGTCAGGAAAGCAGATTTTTGCAAGGGCCTAAACTGAACAGCCTGCTGCTATCTCCCCCCGACACCCTGCTGTGTTTGTAGAGCACCTCATATCAGATGCTCTAGAGCATGATCATGCCTCTTATGAATAATACTAATTAATTACAATAATACCACCACACCCCACTGAATTGGCTGCACATCTGGCTTCCTGACCATGACAGGGAAACTTGCGGGACACGCACACAGCATCACATAGCTGGCCCACGCTGTCCAGTTCTTGCAGGAGGAGTCCCCAGGGAATAGTGGGGAGGGGGTGTTAGGCCACAGACTAAATTATCATCTCATTCAACATTTTTTCTCTCTCTCTCATTCTGCCTCTGTTCCGTCTTGAGATTTATGAGGCAATCACTGCAAGGGGCGGGGGGCAGGTGGAGGAGACCATGCTAGCTGCTGTCAAGGTTGGAAACAAAACAGGAAGACGTTATCAGCCCACAGATCATCTTCCCACTTTGATCACAGCTGCACACTCCACCTGCTTAGAACAGCAACAACTACACAAGCTCATCCTTCCCTTCCTCAAACCAGAGGGAGAGTCAGCTGAGATGTGCCGACTGAAAAGACATGACACAGATCACTGACCCTTCTGTAGGCAGACAGGAACTGCCTCCCAACAACTTTGGAAAATCAAAGCAGTAGCCTGAGGGTGAAAAAAAAAATGGCTTTCTTCTTTGCCTTCTCTACCCACAGCAAGGTGCATTCAGACACAGCCTGAAGGAATATGAGCTTCAGAAAAGTGATGGAATAAATAGGAAAAAAAAAAAAACAACAACCGAGTAAAGAAGAGGAAAAACATCAAAGGAAACTGCAGCTAGCAGCTGGGAGCAGAGATTAAATCCCTTGTTAAAAATCCATGTTTTACAGGGCTTGCTAAAACATATATAAAGGGGAATTTCTGGTATTATATCCACCTGTCTATCAACTTTTTCAGCCTTCAGGGCAAACAGTGTTTTGCTTTAAGCCTCTTAGGTCTGTAAATAACAATACACAAGTAATGTAATATACCAAGTGCTCTATGTGCACCTACTGCTCTACAGACAATTGAAGTGACAGCTCAGGCCTTAAATAAGATGCAACATTTAACGAGAGGCATGGCAGCTCAAGATGACAGTAAACAAAAAGAAACTGTATTAAAAACATGCATCAAAACAGTGAAAGAGGAGACATATATAAATAATGTGCTTGCAAATTATTAGTTACTATTTTTAAATCAAAGAACTGTGATCTAAGGATTAAGAGCATATGACTTGGGATGAAAATAAATAAATCTGGGTTCTCTACCAAATTCAGGCACCTACAGTCAGCATACCCTTTGATAAATTGGTAAACCCTTATCTAAGTTCTAAGGAAAATGATAGCATTTCTTCTTATAAGACTAGAAAAGGCTGTTTTAAGTAGCATAATACATTGCACAGAACCTCACATACTTTCTGCACCAGACCCATAGCTAGCGTTTGAACCACAAGGGTTTTTTTTGAGCTATGCTATCTTGATGAAAACAAAAAAGACAGTACAGAATTACCCGACAACCTAGGAAGAATGAGCCAACTCATAGTTACTCTTCACTAGGAAAATGTGAAAACTTACTGCTGTCTGAATTTTTCCTGTTTCCTGTTCAACTAGATGGATTTTATTTGTAATTCTTTTTTGTTATACTACACAATGGCTAAAAAATGAAATCTCTGTCCCATCATACTTGCAGACAAGTCCAAATCAACCTTTAACATTTTTAACAATAAACTAGTGAGTTTATTCAGTTTCAGGTCATTCAGACATGTACATTCATGGAACCTTCCCCCCCCCCTAATTCTCTCAATTTTTCAACACCTTTTTGAACAGACACTAGAATTAGTCTGTGTTTTAGCACAGTCTCACAAATGATGCATTCTAAGGTCATGCCACGTCCTCCTCCTAAACGATACCACTCTGCTTCTTCAGCTGAACATTGCGCTCACCCTCTTCCCTCCTCAGAGATAAATAGGTGCTCAGGTTCAGACTGTTCTCAAGCATCACCCTACCTACTTTTCTGGAGCTGCCGCCCTCAACTGTCTTATATTCTCCAATCCATAACTATGATCTACAATCTTTTATTGTGAATATGCCATCTTATACTTGATTGTCTTAAAATGCATGTTGTCCAGATAAGCATATATTGCCAACCTGGGTCAGTCTGTGCAATTCATTTTCTACCTTCAAATAAGTAACACTTAATGTCACCAAAATTTTTATCTAAAAGACGTATACTGTATTTTCTTACTGATTATTAAAGATACTGCACAATACTCAGACAAAAACTCTGAAAACAATGGATGATCTTAACTTTGTAAAGCAACAAAAACCTATCTGTCTTTTCAGTGTTTTGGGTTCTTTTTCCATTTTCCGGTATTTCCTAGAACACTGACATATTAGTAACTCGTACAGTTGGTGGAATGTAAAATGAAATATGCATATAATGAACCTCCAAGAGCCTGCAAAGAAACCATTTGAAGCGGCCATTCCCATTATTGGTAAAAACTTGAAAACCAGCTGGGACACCTGAAAGTTAATACACCACTACAGGCCACCAAAGTAGTGAATGAAAAGCAAACCTAATGCAGCAAGATTACTCAAAGCAGTAAGCAAATGCAGTGCTGCATGCTGAACTAGCTGCCAGCAGTTGTAATGCCAGCTTGTAAAGCCTGCTAAGAAGGAATTACAATAATTGGGGATTGTAGTCATCAGCTACTATAGCAAGTCATCACAGGACAAAAAGGGCGAAGCCTATGTAACCAGATAAAACACAGCTTTCTTACTGTGTTCATGGAAAAGGCGTGATCACAAGCACCAAGATTTTCCAGTTTATCCCTTGTATCTGTATGGCTCTTATTAAGTTGAAACAGCAAAGGAAATAATAGCCTTCAAATTA
This sequence comes from Dromas ardeola, assembly GCA_013398915.1. NCBI lineage: Eukaryota > Metazoa > Chordata > Aves > Charadriiformes > Dromadidae > Dromas > Dromas ardeola. Next base: position 384,178 of record VYZM01022381.1, on the reverse strand, counting down.
AAAATCTCCCAAATCCAACAAGTTGTTTTGTTTTGCAGGGGGTGGAGGGCAGGGAATTAAGTGGCTTCAGTGTAACCACAGTGACAATACCATTAAACAAGTATAGTGAAAAATATAATCCTCTAACTACAAGATAGATGAAAATAAGAGATTTTTGCGATGGTGGCAATGGGATTGTTACACTATCTGACCAATAACGTAACTGGCTACGCCAGAACGTACACTAAAAGCATATGCTAATGGCAAGGCTGCTTTCAAAGCAGCAACGTGAAAGCAATTTGGCTTTTTTCTGCACCACCTACTTTGAATATTGGAGTTTTTTATCGAACCTGAAATTACCGCAACCTTCACTAAACTACAGTTAACTGGGGCAGCAATGAAGGTAAAGTAAAATCTAAACTATAGACAAAGCAGGGTACAGTTGACCATGAAACTGTAATGCTCATAAAACACAATACTATGAGGTGTGTCTTCCTAAGGTCTTAACTGCATGAAGTGCTTTCAACATGCTGTACAAATCAGTTTAATCCCACAGAGCCAAGCAGCAGGATTTTCATCCAGAATATATTACTGTTTATGCCTTTGTTCTTCTGAATCACGGCTGCTGAATCCAAGAGGTTAACAGCTGAAAATTAGCATATTCCTCTAACATTTGAGAATGCTTTAAAGCACTGATTGATTTTTCTTATCTCTTAATACATTCCCTCCTCCCCTCATTACAGATCGAAAAATCTAATAAACATGTTAGCGGTACACCATTTGAAAACCTTTTAGGATAGTTTTGTTCCTGAATCCTCCTGTTTTCATAGTAGAGGTGCAGAATCAACAAGAGATACTCTTTTCACTCCTCATTTAGCACTACAGTCCAGAGTTTCAGATGTTAACAGTTGGGTCATTCCTAGGGAACATGGCAGTGCCACAGTGAACAGGATTTCATCAATATAAACCCTACAAGCAGCAAAAAAGCAAAGACCAAAAGATTTTTAAAAGCCTGTTTTTCCTCTATTCAAGTATTTTGAGCTTTACAAAACCCTAAACTCCCAAAGAAAACAAAAATGCCAAGAAGAAACAGCTGCAAAAGTGGCACAATCAAAATAGTTTTTACATACTTTGAAACACTTTTCAAAGTTTTCCAGATCTTAGCAGATTTCCTACATTTGCAGATAGATGATCAGTTACACAAATAGTTTTAACATACTATTGGAATATATGTTAAAATTATGTTTACATTTGTCTGAAGATGATAGTATTTGACTACAGAAGCTTAAAGATGTTATATGGTACAAAATACTTTCCCAAATCTAGAAAAAGCTTAAGGTAATTCTTTCAGGAAGGCTGTAATACATGACCCGTTCTCAAATGTTTTTTGCCCTACAAGCAAGCACAGCATAGGATATGGGTGAGCTCGTATGTGTAACAAGGTATGAGGAAAATAAATAAGACGCTCTATAGAGGAGAGAACTTAACATAAATTAATAACAGACCTATACAGCTATGCAAATGCTTCTATGAACTCAAGAGAAGGTTTTGAAGATTCAGTGTGGTACAGCGTGCTTAAATGGGCACAACAGCAGCCAAACTATCAGCACAGCTCTGATTATCAAATGTATGCTTTGAAGAAATGTTAGTAGGCTGTCATACATGCAAACGCAGTCTTTTTTTGCCAATATAAAGAGATAATAACTTCTAAAATAAACTTTTAAACTCAGTTAAAGCCAAGAAAGAGGTCAGAATGAACACAAAGAAATCTTCCCTCTACCAAACTTTAACCAATGCAAGGGACTGAAACCATGATGCAGAAGGTTGAGTTCCTTACTCGCTTTTGCACTTTTTGAACCGATGTGACACAGGCAGTAAAAATCCTAAATCTCACAGATCTTATTTTTTTCCTGAAAGTCTCAGGCTCCCTAAAGTCTTTGCAACATCAGGCCTTAACACTTCTGGCCCACATTACGCTATATTGATTAAAACAGTAATTCAGAAAACCTGGGGAAAAGAAAAGGGGGGGCTGAACAATCACAGTCAATCTCATCACCTCAATGACATGCTGTGAATGTAATTAATCCTCCATTTATTTAGAGAACTTCACACCCTACACATAAAGCAGCAGCTCCCTGCTGGTTTCAGACTAGGTAATTATGTTGTAACAAGGACTAGTTTTCGATTATAACAAAGAGATGAAAAGGAAAACAGACCTATGAAGCTAGCTTATCTTTTAGGGTATGCCTCACCTGCAAATAAAGAGAAGCAAATATGACATGCTGAGGAGTATCTGACTTAGCTTTAATTCAGTTAGTTCCAATAAAAATAGCAGCTTCTACAGAGACCATAAATGCCACCAGGAATCCTGGTTTTTACTTTGAAGCAAAGAGTCCATGCTTGAACTGGCATGTTACACCTACAATGACCAAAATTAGCAAGATGACATTTGTCTTAGGTTGCGGAGCACACATGTGCGACTACAGAGCAGGCATACATTAAAGCAGCCTGTATACCAGTAAAACAAATCAAGTTGCAGACACACTTCCACAAGACACACTGAGGCAATTTAACAGCTCATCTCTCTTAACATACAGATCTCCTTAACTGCGTGAGTTGAAGCTACTACAATACACAACACAAATAATGATTTTACAATTTTTTGCAGTAGAACAGATAAAAGGCAAGACGGTAAGTTAAAAAGTAGAAAAATAGTGATAATGAAAAGCATAATACAAATTACATGGGATGAAGCACCTTATTCTCCCGCACTCCTCATAACCCATACAACTTTGAGAAGTATGCAACTATACAACTGTGCCTAAGTGAGTGTACTAACCCCTGGAAAACTGCCAGGAACACTAACAGCTTCACCTCCAATTCAGGAACACAGAAAATACACATTTACTGATACTAAAATGGTACATGTTTAAAACTAAATGTGTATTTAAATGTTAGGTAAAAGTATTTTAAATTGGCATGGGCTCAGCTATTCTCTTATGTGGGGAAGCAGAACAGTACGCACTTAACGGCCTGCCAGGGCAAGGATTCTCAGAAGCCGTTCAGCCTTCCACATAGCCTCTCAGGGCCAGCAGGCATCTCGCCGCTGAGCCACCAGAAGGCACATATGTACAACAGTGGACAACAAAAAGCAATGTGAATAGAGACTGGCACAAAGGGGAATACAAAACACTGGAGAAAGACTCAGGCTACACAAAGGAACCTCAGCACAGCAAGACTCAGTGGGTAAACTACTCTGACTTCTGTAAAGACACAACTCCCATGGGGTCACAGACACATAACGACCCTCCGGCAGAAGGGAAAAAGCTTTCCTCTAACAAACCCACACCTTGATTCCCCTGCTCTGAGCAGCCCATACTGCAGCTATCAAACAACCAGTGGTTTCCCCAAAGCTCCTTCTCCTCTCTCTCATCTCCTTCTGCTCAGAGTAAGGTATGAAAGATGGAGAAAAGCTCAGACTTATAGTACAAATTCGGTTTTAACTTCACCTTGGAGAGGCTGCCATATGTATCATAGTGGTTTGTAAAAGCTCTGACCTAAAGAAAAAGAAGCATGCAAACCAGACAAATTAAATTTAATTTTATTATGGAAATGAAAGTAATAACAGAAGTGACAGCAGGGTGGATGATAAGCTCACTTAGCGGGGGGATCAAATGAAGTGATGACATGTCATTATGACCTCAGGGGTTAAAGATGCAATTTTCCATCTGGCTGCATCTGGCTTTTCAACATAAACGTTGACACCACCTGCCGAGATTTACTACAAGCTGCCTCCATAGGTCTTTGTTTAGCTTTTGGTACCCAGGTTAACATTTACTTTTCCCTCATTTCTGGCAAGTTTTGCTGAGTAACACGCTCCCTTTCTTCAAAGCCCAATGAACAGTTACAAGGATTTTACATTCCACTTTATACAATAGATCAAATTAGTAATAATAACTTCACAAGCAGCTCAAAGAGAAACCTAGAAAGCAGGCAGAACTAGCTTTAAGATTGCAAACAGGAAGACAAAATTTTAGCTGCACTTGCTAACATCTTGCATTGTCTAAGACTTCTAGGAATCTACTTCTCTCTTAGTAACAGGCACCTGAATTAAATTATTATTCTGAGGAAAAAAAAATAAAATCCTTAGAATTAAAGAAGTAGCTTGTACTCACCATACCCAATTGACTGTTAGCCACCTGCATGTGTATTATTCAGCAGCTTAATCATTTCCAATTCCAGATACATTGTGTTTAAAATAAATCATCTTTTGCCAGCCCAGTGACACATTCACTTACTCATCTAATTTAGCCACAGCCAAACTATGATCTCAAACCAAATTTGTAATCAGCTATTGACACATTGTTGGCTATAAGGTTTTTGTTTCTACATTGAATATTTAACAGCTAGTACCTAGCAGTGGTGTTCCTCTCCTGGCGGCTTAATCTGGAATAGGACTGTATGCTTACTACCACTCAATATATCCATTACATTTCTGCCTGTGCCAAACTTTTTTTTTTTTAAACTTACAGCTCCCAGACTTTTCTCTGCCAGTACAGGTGTGCTAAAAAAATTTGCTTCCAGCTGTTTTTCAAGTGCAGATTCTTCAAGAAGGAGAACCTACAGTCTGTTTTAACTGTTTAAACAAAGAGGCCCCAACTTCCACTAGGACTTGGTTACATACCAGGGAAAGAGAAGAAAAGAAAAACCCTCCACAGATTTTTGAGAGCACCCTGGGACTACAGCTATGAAAAGACAGGAGAAAATTGAGACAAAAAAAGTTAATGAAGCTTGCATGGAGCAAAGAATAGCTAAGAAACAAAACAGAGAATGCATCCAGATTGATCAGACATGCAAATAACTTCACTGAGAGACCACACCAAAAATACCTATAAATGCCTTACCCTCACAAAGCGTTTTCACCACAAAGGCAATTACGTTCTTCCCCTGGAATGGAAGATGTACCGCCCTGCTCTCCAGATGCCTCACTCACCTTGGGGAGCTGGGAACCCTCGTCCTTAACAGGCAAGTTGCCACCCACTTCTGTATCTGCTAAAGTATTTTCTGAATGACAAGTGAACTTTGTTGTTCCCTTCGACATCAGGGAAAAAACAAAAGTGTTCCTGTTCACTTCGCACATGCTTAACTTCAAGCACATGCTTCACTGCTGAACTGAACAGCAATGACGTAAGCTTATGCTTAAATGCTTTCCTGATTTAGACCCTAAAAATAGGAATGGCTTCTGCAGTTCCTCTTTCTCTTGTTCTCCTAGTGACAGACAACTATTGTGCCATGTCATTATGACAATAGGATAGCTTAATTGCCCTCTTTCCAGAGGCTGCCAGTTCTGCTTAACTGGTACATAATGTATGCGTCTGGGAGTAAAGGTGTTAATGTATCAGTCACATCTACCATACATTTTCCTCTGCTGTATTTAAAGAAAGCCTTGGATTTTATGACTGACTTGCTAGACATTATATTCATTGATATGGGCAGCAGTGATATTACTGTCCTCTGACGCATTTCTTCGTGGAAGATGCATGAAATAACTTTCTCCTCCTTCATTTACTGCACTACTTCAACTCAACTTCAACCTGAACATGAATTTCCCCATACTTGTATTTAAGGTGTGGCCAAAAAAGGCCTCCTCAAAAATGACAGCGTAAAATTAACTGGCTGTTCCTGTAACTAATCAGGGTTGATGAATCAAAGCATTTGGAACCACCTGTAGTTGCTTAAAATATTCTGTCCATTGGTTTCCTGTAGTGACATTGGCACTGAAAGCATACAGAGAAGAATAAGAATCAACAATATCTACAACATGTAATAAGCACCTATGAACTGAGGCCTTTAATTCTCTAAGAAGTACTGGTAGGGTTACACCTAAATATACAGCCTATGCAAGCTGGCTCAATTCTCTTTCATATTCCCCTTTCTGATCATGATTATTACCAAGTTCCCTCTATATCCCCTCACTGCTTCTTGTGTCCTGTGCACTTAGTAAGTTATTTTTTCTCCCATGGTCTCTTGTTAAATTGTGAACTGGAACGCAAAGACTATTTTTAACCCTTGTTACATGAGTGTATATGTTGCTCTATTAACAAACATAACAATGGCATTTTTTGTGTTTATATTAGTAAAGCCTTACTTTTCAGAGAAATATTGCTTGCAACTCATACGTGCACTTTTGTGGGCCTTCAGAGAAAGGCTGTGAAGATGTAAACAGTGAGGGAGAAAAAACAAAAGCTGTATGAAAAACAGAATAAATCTGACAAGAACAATATAACAGTAAGATTCGAACACGCAGCTTTCTTTGTTCGTTTAATCCATTTCTCACCATTTTCCTACCAATACTTTTGGTTTTAAACCATTAAAGCATGCTGACACTTCTAACCAGTCTGGTTGCGAAGTTCCCCAGACTCCGGAAATAAGTAAAGCCACCCTAACTCCATTGAAAGAACACAGGTGAGACATGGAGTGCTGACGTGTAGGGACTTTGTCTGGAAGTGGCACAGTCACTGTTTCCTCTCAAGTGAAGTGGAAGCCACGGCACGCTGCCGGGGAGAGTGAGCTGGCAAGCAACTACAGGGGCAAGAAGACACAGCGCCGAGAGATTTGTGACACTTATTTGGGTGTTAATAATCAATTGGTACAAGTGCTACAGTCCATAAATCAACTGTTTCATACAGATGTAAATGTGCGTCCACCCGACCAAAACTGGAAGTTGTCAATTCTATTGGAAGTTGTAAATTCAATCTGAACTAGGAGTTGTTATCTCCTAATGTTACCTAAGTGCATATAAACATTTTTATATATATAAACATGTATAACATAAGATAGCAATAGAATGAAAATTCCCCAGAAGCTGTTTTTTCCCCAAAGAAAACATTAATATATTAATGAAAAATGACATTTTTATTTAAAATGCAATTCCTCTCTCCCTTCTCCAACGATGTCACTACATAAGAAGATGCACTAAATGTCTTCACTTATGTAGTAAGAATAGCTGGATAGCCAAGGTTACCAAATGAAAAACACTGATCACATTTCCATTTACAGGAGACAGCATTTCTTTTGATTTTACTGATACTTGTTCATCGATGAAGTATGCTAAAAACATTTCCCACATCAATAACTACTTAAGAACTTACTTGGTTTTTTGAATCCAGATGCAATAGTCCGTAATGAAGAGATCATTAAGGATGTAGGCAGGGTCATTCTCCCTAAAAATCTTGTGAATATCCAGCAGGCACTTCAGAACCGCAGCTCTTCCTGGAAATAGATACATATTTTTGTAATTCACTAGAAATCATCATAGATAATCTTTACCATCTTCTCACCTTTGAAACTTTAATAACCATGCTATCTACAACCATCTTGTAACTTTAAGTTGATTCACAGTCTCAGAACGGCAGTAATATGACTGTGCCCTTCAGTATCAACATCGATAAGGATGCGGAGCCTCTGAATTCAGTAGGAATCTCTCTGTAAGAGTAAAGCCCCAAGGCATAGTCATGCGTGTAATTCTCTACAGCTGAAGAAGTCCCCCTCCCCCAGTTTTTCGACTTCTCTGAGCTGTGCCGGCCCAAACTTCAGCACAGTCATATAGTCCACAGTATTAAAAACAAAAAGCAAGCTGAAAAGTAACTCGCAAATAACAAAAAGTTATGTCCCATCATTTATCTGAAGAAAGAGAAAACCTATTTTCCTGTATGCCTACACAAATACCTGTGTTGGAAAATAACAGGATTGGGAACACACAGGCCACAGCAGGGCCGAGCACACAGGAGCCACAGCAATTGTGTCAGCCAATGTAAGCATCTAACATCTAACCATTGCCTTAAATTAAGCAGAACTTTTCCTACTTTGGTTAGTTACAGAGTAATTTGGCAAACTGAGCCCCAAAAAAACTCACTTCAGGCTCAGGAAGGTGCCATTTGACATACAGTTGATAAATACAGTAAAAGGTTAAAAACTTGAATGTTTTCTCATTCCACAACCAGAAATCTTTCTGTAGTCAGTTTAATTTTCTTCATATACAACCATCGTTTATGAAAAATTGATTAATGTAACCTCCAATTAGCTGGAATCTCCTCCCTTAGTTTTCTGATGGAAGTTGCTAAAGGGTTAAGTGCTGGATCACTAAAAAAAAAGAGAAAAAAATATTTTCACTGTTTAATGGGGGGAAAAAAAACCCTGCATTCAAATGAAAACAGCCACTACTGCAAATGGAATGTAATACCCCTCTCCCAAGAGGCTGGCTCCTCCTAGGCTATGAAACCTGAACACGGATGAAATTATATTTTACAGATCTGAAGAAAAAAAAAAAAAAAAAGATCAGAACACCCCCTGCTGTTCAAGCACAGAATCACAACACTTTTTTGTTTGCTTTTTAAGTAATTGCATGCTGAAAAAATATCGATAAGAGAATGAGAACTAAAGGATGTGGAAGATGGCAATAATGAGAAAGAACATGGAGAGTGAAAAGCCATGGCAAACAGAACTAAAAAACTCCATTGGTTTGGAAGAGACCAACTGAAGAAAAGTCAGAAAAAGAAAACAAAATCCCAAATATAACTGATGAGCTTTTGGATTATATCACCACCAATGCTTGTCAAGCCAACCTTATCAAACTTAACTATTTTGACTAAAAAGAAGTGTGCTCTTTTTAAAAGAACTGATATGTGGAATTAAAATTTCGCTAATTTTTTAATGCTCTAGCTGTCAAGCTGCCAGCCAGAACCATTTACATCATCCGCTACTGTTACTCATCTGCCAAGTAACAATGTAAATCAGTGACTGTAACACTAATTCTCAATAAAAAGTAGTATTTCTTCACAGATTAAAATTTTGGATTATAGTAGCTTAATGGGCCGTTAATCAGAGAGGTTGCAAATGTAGCCAGACTTTATTAAATAGAGAACCCTACATACAGGCAAACACAGGGAGCACAGCAAACTACCAAACTTCTGCTTTCAGAGAATGCATCTTATACATGTACCTTATAAACAAGAAGTCCTTATACAACACTGTATTTAACTCCTTACCACAGGAATTAAAAATAAGAGCTGAAGAGTAAACACAGTTTAAGCCTTAATGTAGGATATTCCATAACACACAGATGATTTTTGGTCATCTTCTGCGAAATTCCACACCATAGGTTCTGTCTTTGGGTATCTACTTCAGTCTTCAGTAGACGCCCGGTCTTAACTTTCAGTCTGTGGCTTTGTATTCAGGAGTATTATTACTTACACTGGCTTAAGTACTCATTTGCCTCCTCCACAGCTCTTTGTGACGCGCCAGTGCAAGTATTTGTGAAACCATATAGTGAACTGGATCAGAGACCTGATGAAGCCAAAAGATGAACAGGCTAGGGGATTTTTGGGCAGCTATGTCAGTCCAACTCACTGAACGGTGAGGCAAAAGCAAACCTTGCTGAAAGGTGAGTCAAAGCAAACCTAAAACGTGCTAGTTCTAAAAGTCTTACTTCTTTTCTAGCCCTAGACTTGTCATTTATTAAAATTCACTGTATACTGGAGTTAAGCAAGCCATGGAATAGAAGGTGAAGACATCCCAAGGATAACCAATTTCATTTTCTTCACGTAGCTTAAAGAGGCAAGCTCTTTTAAGTTCAAGGGTGAAGAAGAAAAATTGTCTATTTTAAAAAACAGCAATAAATGTTTAAGAGCAGGCACAGAAAACTTTGATAACCTCTGGAAAATATGAATGACTCATTTCTAAGTCAGTTTTTGCGTATCTTCTGTGTAAAGTTACAGCTCTGCATTATACCGATCAATAAATACATTGCCTTTTATGTACAAATTATTCAAAAAGCCAACTAGTTACAAATAAAAGCACAAATATAAATATTCCAATTTCTGTAATAGAATCAAAAATATTTGATCTTCTAAGCTATTAAAATTTAAGATGTAGAACTTAAAAATATATGATTTAGGGCAGACTCTAATACCCTCTATTTTTTGGTGTGAAGATCTGTGTTAGAGGTAAAGGAGGATATCAACCAACTTGAAATTGGGATATATTTTAAGACGGGATATCAAATCAAAATACTGACCCATTGGTTTTCTGAGGTGGTTTTCTTTTCCTGCCATTAAAAATCACTACACTGCTGTTGGGGAGAAGATGAGTTGCAACTTCACAGGAAAAGGAACAGAGTAGCTAAGCAGACAAGGCAAAAACCATAAAAGTCAGAGCATATGTCTGCAGATCACTGGATTCTTCTGGAGTTCATTGCTATGACAGCTGGTAGACGACAGCTCACAACTTTAATTCTACAGTTTCAGAAATCCAGTTCTCTTTCAACGGATTACTTCCAAAAAGGATACAATTTGACCCCAGCTCTGAATCTGCCATTTGATATAACAACCTACTGATTTTACACATCATGAAATTCTACCAGCTTTCATACTGAATATTTGGAAGTAAAATAAATTAGTAGTCCAATCATTCTATTTTACATAAAGTTATTTTTCCTGCAGACTTCTGTATGTTCTTCCACATGTTAAAGAAGGAGGAGCACTCATCTAAAAAGATAAACTGAACTTCACTGTCTCATTAAAAAGTGAGAACAGCAGCATTCTTAAAAACAAGGGAAGAACTCTTACGGACTTTTAAATTAAAATGTCCTGGTAATAACTTACCCAGCTAGGCGACAGTACTATCTGTTTTTAATCAATAATGGTATTACCGTAAATCTATTAGTGTTAACTGCTGTATGGAAACAAGCAAAGCATATTTTATGTCGCAGAAAAGAGTACAAATGAGTTTTTTCACACAAGGATCCTAAATAGCTTAAAAATGCAGTATCCTATACCGTGAAAGTGATCCACCAACACAGCGCTAGTACTTTCGAAGTCAAGCCACATAACTTGAGGCCTAATAATTCAGTCCCATCAGAATTCTTTACTATTTTTAAATAGTTTACTGTGTTTATTATTATTATCGAAACATTGTATTATACTGTGTCCCAACTTGCATCACCAGCATCCTGAAAGAAACCTCAAGTCAGGATGAGGTCAACTCACAAGTTAAACACCGGTCCTCTGGCACCTATGTGAAAAGCAATAGTTTGTGGTACTATTTAATTGAATTCATTATCTGTTACTTGGCAGTCATTTTTACCTATGTTCATCACACATGTACTGCAATACATTGCCCAACTGGTAACCCACCATTTCCAGTAAACAAAAAGGGCAACAGAGTATTTAACACTCTCTAGAACTACTATGCTTTGCACATTGCATAGTTTGCTAAGTATTTTGTAAAACAGAAATTTCTCAAAAGCATGGCTCAACTTCCACTGAAGTTGAGCATTTTCACTCAACAAATGCGCCTCAGCAGTACAAGCATTATCTACAAATTCATTTATTTTAAGAATACAGACACATTTTTTTTTCTTCCCCCAGCTTCTGATTATAGACAGTAATACATCAGTTTTGTATCTTTCCCAATTCTTTGGTAGCTAGCTATTTAAAAACTTAGCACTTTTCAGACTATACACACACCATAATGGTGACAACTAATTTGATACACAAACCCCAGAACTTTCAGAAGTTAACATTAATCACTATTACTTTTATCACTACACTGCTAACTTGCTAATGCCCCTCCCAACAGATTTAGGTCCATATGAAGGAAGTAATATATTTGTGTCTGCTTCCCAGACATCACCTGGAGCTTATCATGGCTCATACTCAAGATAGTGTCCTCCTCTCTACTATGAACAACTCCAGCTGAAATGAGCACACATTCTCTTTTCTTGAAGCTTGCACGTGCCTTTTCAGCATCCTGAAGGATCCACGGCCAGCTCTGCGGAGGAGCGGGTCGCCCCATCCCGCGCCGTTTCCCAGGCAACCAGCACAGCACAGACACGCAGAGAATGGAGCCAGATCCGCTGCATTTAACTTCTTCCACTGCTTCTAAACCATTCCAACCAGCAACTAAATCAAGTTGGATTTCTTTTAAAGCTGATCGCAGTAATTTTTATGCAAATGACTGAGGTCAGAAAAAACAAGGCTAGCCTATCTCCCATGCCAGTAGAGAACGAGTTAGCATACCCAAACTACTCCTCCACAGAAGGGGACTTTGCTGTTGGAGCAAGACCGTCACGGATGACATAAGGAGACCATGACAATAAGCACTACTGGGGCCACTGTGTTTCGGAAGCAGAGGGGATGGAGGCAACAGCAGCCACACGTCCAGCGTAGAAGGATGGAGCAGGAAACCTGACCCAGGTACTGTTACCTCCCCTACCAAACTACTGAAAATATTTTGTTGGATCATTGAATGTTCACTCCAATACCATTTTCCACCATAACATTAAAAGAAAAGCAAATAGCTTACCTCTCATGGACTATCCTCTCAAGAAAAAAATCTAAAAGGCTGGAAGCACTGTATGATTTCAGTTTTGTTATCAGAATTTTATTTTTTCACATTTATGACCAGCAGCATAAGCCAGTGGAGATAAGTGAAGAGGGACAGCATATATCTCCCCCTTAAAGCTTCACTACCCAACTGTTATAATGTAAATGGTATTTTGAATCATCAATAGTTTTTGGCGGTAGTAGATTAATATTGCCATTTGCAGGGTTTTTTTAATCCTGCAACTCACAAGCACTGAAAATAAACCACCAAAGTGCTGCTTCTCAGTGATTCTTCTGTCAAAAAAAAAAATAAATAACCTAACACAATGCTTTTCTTGAAAGTAGTAGGTCACAATAAATAGAAAAGTTGCAAGTAACTTTAACGACCCAAGATATAAACATGATTGTGTACAACTACACAACTGAAGCTGGAATAACCATAGGTTTGAAAACTTGTACTGTTACATGAAAGCTGTCTGGGATAAATAGGGAATATAAAAAGAACGTCGCTGCTGAAAGAATAATTTGCAGTCATTAGGATGACAGCTCTACTCCTGAAAGTGAAACAAAACAAAGCTACAAATATGTAGTGTGTAGTCAGTTCTTCCATTTTAAATAATTTTTTTAAAAAAATATTATTTCTTTTTCAACAGAATAGTTTTCATGGTTTCACTGCTTGTTTTTTTATGAACAACTCTACTTGGCTGTTATTTAGAACTGTCTTATTGTCCTAATAACAAGCAGAGAACTAAGATAACATACGGAGGTCAGAGATAATGCAAAAAAAGTTTTGATGCTCATACAAATTCAGGATTTCTGTTCTTCCCAGACTACCACTGGACTTACCAGAGTCACCTCAACCATTTTGCCTTAATCCTACAAAGAACTGTAACACTGAATATGAACCACGAAATTACCCCTTGCCTTTCAAAGAATGATTCTGGATGTTAATACTATACTGGCACAGACAATGGAACAGTTTACGGAATAAAGATGGCTAGGTGTCAAATATAGTTACTCAAAACAGGAAAAAAGAAAGTAATTAATGGACTGGTTCAGCTAAAAAAAAAAAACAAACACACACACACAAAAAAAACCCAAAAAACAAAAGACATAACAACGTAAGATCTAATTCTAGAAGAAGAAACTGGCAAGGAGAGCAGAAATTCAACATTAGGGTAAGCTTCCTTTCTGTCAAAATCCTAACATCACTGACAAGGGTTAAATTAAAACAACAGTTCTTCCAAACAGTAAATCACGCAGGAAAACCTCCCAGATTTGCAACTGCAAAACCATGATGAGCAGAATTTAATCAAACCGAACAGTTGGAACAATTGAAGATGATGTTTTAAAAGCTTCCCTTAGATAGAGATAAATCATAGAAGTTATCAGAAATCCTTCCAATCTTTTTTAACAAGGAAATTAAAGAACACAATGAACAACATGAAACAACAGAACTGCTGCTATACTTGTAACAATAAGTGATCCTGGTTTGAAATAAAAATTTTAGACACCTTTGGAATAGCGTCTAAAAAAAATATAGTATCTAACCTACCACAACAAAGGCTTCATTAAAATGTTCTTTTCCAACTGAAAAATCTCTTTACAGACAAACACAGTACAGAGGAAAATACTTTAAAGACCTTTTCCCTGGAGCTTTACAAATCACGGTTGGACTATCCCGATTTATGAAGATACAAGATCTGATCAAAGATTTTTCTAAGGATGAGACATTCACAACATTGCTTTTATATAAGTTTTCTGGCATGAATAATACAGCTGAATTTACACCACAACTGCCTGTATTGTCTGCTGGCTAATAAGTGAGTTGCTTCAAGGGTTTTTTCCTGGTAAGGACACTAACTTTGTTCTCTTCTCTCCCCACCCCCATTTTCACAAAACCACAAGATGTCCAGAAATCTATCCAGTATCTACCAAGTTTGGGTGAAATTTACCAAAGGATTCAAAAGTTATTTAACAAAACAGACATAAAAACAAGGCACCACTTTCAATCACTAAAAAACTCACCTAGTTGCAGTATCATGACTGTATCATTGAAGGCACGTGTCACTAATCCAAAATGTCTGTGTAGGGGATAGCATAGGACTCTTCTTCCAAAAGATACCAGGACGTCATGAATGCTAGTGAAACTCTGTGTGTATCAGTGAAAAATCTGAATTAGACTGTGTGCTTTTCCATACAAAGAAATTCTGTTTTTATTTGTTTGTTTGTTCTCCTTTAAGGAAAAGTCATAGCAGAATAGAAAAAAAAAGCACACTTTTATATATTATGCATCTAAAAATCTGTATTTTAATAGATATGGAAATCAATATGTTAAATAGAAACAAGACGCTGAACATTTAGTTTGCATGGCAGGATAACAGAAGTCCTATACATTTTAGTGGTTTTGAATTAAAAAAAAGAATGTAGAGAACATTAGAATAAAACATCTAACTCAAGACTTTGCCATTCTTTAGATTAAAGCAATAAATTACATCTGTCCCACATTATTATATATATTAAAGGGAAGCTATAAAAAGCCTTTTAAGAATAAAGAAAAATTAAAACCACATGATATTAACAAAATACATGTGTATGTGTAAGATCTTTAAAAATGATACATGACTCTGCCTTTCATGAAAATTATAGATACTCAAGACAGGGATAAATATATCTGCCTAGGGAAAGCAGTTCATTGTCCTCCTTTGCGAGTGAGGAAGACCTCTCATTTACTCAGGCCAGAGTCATTAATGAGTTATTAAATACTTTCTTAAAAGAGTGATTTCCTTTCCAGCTTTCACTTTTCAAGACAAAATATTCCATTTATGAATTCAAGTAAAAAAACCTATTTCATCTTGAACTCTCAATTAATTAAAATTAATAAAAACGCTTTGCTGACAGCCAGCACTTTTTTTGCATTATATGCCTACGTCAACCCATTTTTCATTTTAATGGATCACAGGTACACATTTAAATAATTTATATTTTGTTATTTAATATTTAGAGTCTAAGGTGTGTACATGTCATGCACAGCAAAATGGCAGTCAGTTCAAACAAACCATAGCTGAGGCAATTTTGTTTACAGATTGATGAAAACACCCGCCTCTACATGGTTTGTATAACAGATATAGTTATTAACAGCTTGGTGCCAGGAGACTGAATTTTCTGGGTGTGAAATATACTGTTGGCACAGGCTGCGCTAAGAACTGCTACAGTATAGGATAAGCACATGCAGAAAACTCCTTCGCTATGGATATGGATCGGAGAAAAAATATCAGAGAGTTGAGGCAATCACTGCATTTTAACTGCACTCCTTTGTGACTTGCTCCTGCAGATTATCCAATTGGAAACAAATTAAAACTAACAGATCTAGAAAACCAGTTGTCATAGAAGAAATTATGACTGAATATAACATTTGCCACTACTAGAAACATTTGAAGGACTGAACCCAAAAATCACATCAAATTTCATTTTTGATCCTGCAAACTGAGACTTGGCTCAGAAATATCAGGAATGAGGATGGGACAGTCCTTTCTAACTTGCTGCCATCATAAGAAATAATGGATTACAGGCCAGGTTAAGTCCCTTCCACTTCCAGCTCTGGAACAACTTAATTACACAGGCCTGTGTGCTTTCAGTAAACAATCCGAAAGTGCAAAGAACAGAATTCAGTTTGTTTCCTCTAATCTGTGTTGGTTTCGAAGGGCTAGCAGCAACTAAATAAATAGGGATGCAACAAGAACACTGCAAAGGAGTGGGTAAAGCAACACACGTCCACTAACTCTGCAAGAAACCTGCAAGAAAAGTATTCAGCGTGTGTCTGAAAGACCACAAAATCAGTAAAGCCTTAGTGAGATAACAGTTCTACACCTACAGAACTGAGGCCTTTTTGCTACAAGAATATAGAATCCACCTTCTCCACAACAGGTGGAAAAAAAAAAATCCAACACCTTTTGGTGAGTTCCAAGAGCTTTTTCCTATTTGGTTTGCATTTAGTTCTGGGCTTCCCAGTTCCACTCTCCAATGTATTCTGAAGCCCCACAGCAGAATGCAGGAGAAGCCAGAAGCCACCTGATTTGCAGCCAAGAAAAAGAGCAAGCTAGAACTGAAGGAAGACTCTGCAGTCAAAAGCCCCAGAAGAGAACAATAAGCTGCTTTATTAAGGTCTGCCATCTTCAAAAGTTATTAAAACACATATCTGAGGTAGGACTTAAAGGACGCAAGAACACTAAGAAATTACATTCCCTGCTTTTTATGCCCTTTATGCCCTTTCTATTTTAACATGCTTTAGCCAATTAAAAGGGAAGATATCTACGACTTCTGATCAAGGAGCTGGAAGGCTCTATTTTCTTGCCCTAAGCATAGAGTTGCACGCACATACTGTGGACATATGTGAGGAATAATTACAGTTACTTCCTAAATAAAGGTCAGGACTTGCGAATCAAGCCCAGGAGCTAGGGACAGCGTGTAGATGAGCAGCTTTTTCATAGTGCCTATCCTTAGCTTTTCCAGAATGGGCCAGAAGGCAGCCCAGCACCCAGGCAGATGAGAGGTCATACTCCTCCTGCCTCTTGAGGCTTCTAGTAGCTGGGAGCCCAGAAGCCACGATCAATTTCTTGTAACATTTATTAAAAAGAGGACAGACATTTAATTTGCCTTCAATACTGAAACAGTAAGCTTTCCACAAAAGCAACATACAATACCAAAACCAAATAAAACGGCAAACACACAATGCAAAACTTAAGTTTTAACTTACCTCCAGCCAGCACAATGTTGCACTCAGTTTCCTGACATTCCAGGCTGATTCAACCTGATTTTAAGAGGAGGCCATAAAACAAGTATTATCTAATTCAACATTCAAGGCTGCTGGCAAACTGTTTAAGATAACATTCTGGCAGCAATTTAAGAACCTTTGTGAATATGAAGCAGTAATTATATTATGTGCATTGAAATGGCCACAGGACAGCATTAAAAATTATATTGCAATGCAGATGTTAAATAACCAAATTGGTTTCCGTATTGGGAATATCTAGCTCATGCACAAAGCCTTCAAAATACAACAGCAATCACAGAAAAATGGTATTTTAGTGGAATTCTGTCCCCTTCACCAAGCAACAGAAACTTGAATCAACAAAGCTCAAGCTGAAATGCCTTGTTTCGTGAAAACAGCTCAAGACTTTTGGCTTTCAGAGAGGGTCCTAAAGCCAGCAGTACATGTAAAATGTCATTATTCTTAAAATGTGACAGATTCATAGTATTTGTGTGGTAGTTCGGTCTAGTGGGATGATTAGGGCAAAAAGCCAGGAAGCCTTGATCTATAATCCTGGCTCTACTAAAGATTTGTGTGGCCTGAATGTCTTGGTTTTCCTATTAAAAAGGAAGGAAAAAAAGAAAAAAAAAGGAAAAAACCCACAGTGTATTTTCCACATATACCATATGGTTATTGCAAAGATCAATAAAGTTGTGATCCTCACATATTTGCAATTTTGTGCAACACTAACACACAGTACAACCATTCCAGATCATTCTGTTGAATAAGCAGGTCTGCACATTTCTGCCTGACATTCTAAAATCCATGCCCCACAATTCAGTCCGATTAAAACAGAATGGTTTGGATTACATGTTGCAATATTTTGATTAAAAGCCTTAAGAAAACATCTCATTGGTTAATATCAGCAGAGGAGATCCTAGGCAGAAAGTTGTATCTGGGAAGAAAGTCCAATTCAAAAAGGCAAGCTATCCACAGAAGAGCATGGAATCCATTCTAAACTTCTGCTATCTTCTTAATTCTTTATATCCTGTTAAAAGCCTAGGATACAGAACACAAAATAAAGCTGGCTGCTGCCTGAGTAAGAGATGGGCAAACATCAGAATCCTGAAAATGGAAACACGCCTTTCTACTTCCCTCCAGTGTTTGAATACTAGAAAAAGAAAACTCCGCATTAGGATTTTTTTTTTTTAATGTGTCTCAATTTTAAAAATTTTAAATACCTCGCTCTAGTTTCCAGAATGCCTCAGGAAACACCTTCCACACTCAGAGCATAAGCTTTA
>VYZM01022381.1:338622-365708 GCA_013398915.1 Dromas ardeola | reverse complement strand
AAACTAAAAAAATCAGTTTTGTTAATGGTAACCTATTTAAAACACTAAACGCATAGCTTCAGCCCTACAAACTTGATGATTTCCCATGCTTTCTCAGAATCCAAATCAGTAGTGGTGTTACTACAGACAAACATACCTATTATAGTACTGTCAAAAAAAACCAGGAGGAAGACGCATCAATGTAAAAGAACACTTATTTTGTGAAATCTGCATTTACATAAATCAAGACATCACAATATGAATCAAATCAGAAACAAACGGAATTGTCTGGAGTCTCCTGCAACTCCACTTCTCTCCTACAGCTAAAATGCTGCTCCAGAGGAATGGAAGTATTTAGAAATCACATTAATCCCCACACGCACCCCAGAAGTTCAATCTAGAGATATAAAGTCTTTCCTTTTAACTTACTCAATTATATATTTTTAATGCTTGGAAGTATGTTCACTTTAGAAGGTGATTTTCCTAAATGACAGTACAGGGTCCAGCACTAGGTTCCTAAAACATACTAAATTTTTCTTTATTTTTTTAACTTACATTCTTGTCTCCTTCATTGACACAGATTTCATAGCAGTACGCCAGAAGGATATCAATTAAACCAAGATACACATGATGACGGCTTCTTTTATCCAGAAGATAAGATTTATTTGTGAACTTTCTCAGCTGCTCTTTCTCTTCATCAGAGAAGACAACTATAAAAAGTAAAAGGATAATTGATTATTAATTTAAAGCTGGCACATTCATTTTAATAGGTAGTAATACTACTTCAACGGTCTCTTTAAAGAGAAGTGTTTAACTAATCACTAGTCACTCATCACTCAAGAAAAAGCCTAAATCTTTCTTACTTTCATTCTTAACTTTCATTAAACTCTGATATATTACTTTCAAAGTCAAGCTCCGGCCCTGCAATGTACTGCATGCACACACTGGCAAGTCTGAACCCCTCTGAAAGTGCCAAGGTTGCCTGGGTATCTTATACAGAGATAAATCCATGATCAGGATCTGAGTAAAGTGAACTTTATTAAGTCCACATTGTACAAGATAAAAATACAAAAGCAGGATAAAAAAAACAAATGTATTTTCTTAATGTAGAATAGGGTAAGAACTAAAGAAACAGGGAAGGAAAAAAAAGGAAAGGTACAATTTTGTATTTCCAAGTCTCATCAATTTCAACTCATGACCTAGGCATGATTTAGGAGCTTGTTTTATGCTGTCTGACAACATCCTTCCAGTGTGTGAGGAAGACCAAAGAAAGATCAAAATCCTGTCCCCACCTACGAGAGATGCATTTCCTTACGGTATCCACCATTTATGACCACGGTATTTTGCATATCTTCAGTGTACCTCATTTAGTTAAGAATGCCTATAGTGAGCCAACCAAAACAATCTTCTCATCCAGTACCAACTCTTTGGGATGCATAAGGAAGAAGACAACAACAACAACATAGCAGGCATGCCACAACAATGCATCGGAGTATTTCTCTAGGCAACAGCAGCATAGACATGGATAGCTAAGATCGAATATTGAATGGTAACCCTTCTCCAGAGTACTTAAAACACTTCAGAAAAGATGGCAGTTTGCCTTGAAATAACAGTAGAGATTAAGTAGATAGCTGACTAGAAGCTGTCTCTGTACAAACTCAAAGTAAATCAAGAAGCTGTTTAGTACAGCTACAACAGCCAGAAGCCAGAGCTAAGAGATTTTCATCCAGGCTGCACGGAGCGCAGGCATTCCACGTCAACAGGCTCCGATTTACTGAATAGGACAGATGTAGTGAGCGCATTGTGGTCACACCACAGAAGACAGTTACAGGCACAAAGTGACTTGACAGGAGAAAGCAGTGTTACTAGCTCGACAGCTGACGCTTTGTTGCATTAAGGAAGTCCCACACCATGATTTGTTCAAGCACCAGTAACACTGGAACCAGCCTGAGTTTAAAATACCATTCATTCAGGAGATTCCTCTGAGGACAGGAACAAGTCTAATGCAGCACTTTGTTACACTTTCAAAACAAGCCCCAAGTGCCAGGGGTAGATACATGATGTACCCCTTAACCCACTGAATTGTAATTATTTATCTGGGGGGAACGGGGGGCAAATCCAAAACCTTACAATTAATATCAAAATGTCTCTTCAATTATTCTTTTACCACCCCTTCTCTGCGTCGCTATGTTCTGGCATACTTAGCTGGGGGCAGAGAAAAGCTGTAGGCAAGATGTACAAACTTAGAAGTGTAAAACAATTAACGATTACCACACTAAGATGAGGCAGGCACCTGGGAAGGATCAGCCTTTGGGGCTCCCTGAGACAGATCCCTGAATATTGCTGAGCCGCCATCTTCCACCAGCACTAAAGACTTGACCTCATAACCCAACAGTTCCTGCCCCAACCTGATTCCCTGTTTTTCCAGTTCAGGATTTTATACCTTCCACGTTGGTATTTACCTCTGGAATCTTTGAGCTACAAATGATCCTGTCTCAACAATCCTACCTGCAATTTTACTGTTCATATTTTTCTGCAGAGTTTCTCACAGTTCTTCCTCAGCAGCAAGAGCCAAAGTTAGACAGCTGGGCATAACCCATAATCCAGAGCCCTGGACCCTTGGGACACAGGCAGCTAAATTCCTGGGGGGAGCGTTCAGCACAGGTTACAGAAAGAAAAGGTTACAACTCCTAGTAAACCAAGGCCCTTTTTACACCCTTTGCCCATCTTTCTATCATAAGGATGATGATTGCAAATGTGCTTATAGATGTTCCTCCTCAAACACTGCTCATCATCATTTTACACAATCTGCCTACAAGACCTGTGGTCCTCTTTATCCCAAGAGGTTTCTACAAGCTTTCTAATTTAATGACTTGTTTCGAAACAAACGTTTGTGATGCCAAAGGCGCATACATATGCACACACCTCATCTTGAGACATAAAACTACAAATTAGGAAAAGCATTTTTGAATGTTTCTTCTTTATGAACTTTTTTAATGTTTCTATCAGCTTCATAACCATGAAATACTTGATTTAAATTCCTATGGAAACTTCTTGATGAGCTAAACATTTCTCTGGAGTCAAGCCAGTCTCCCATTTATTTACAAGCTCCCACAAAAAGAAATTCCAGCTTTTATCTCATCTTGAGAAAGCCAATCTCTTCCACTTGCTATGATCTAGTACAAAGCGACAATTTAGCAAGACTATGGCAATTTTAACTCTGTTTTTTTGTTACTGCAATGCAGTTCAATACTACTCCTTAAATCACAAATATAGATGATATATCTATATACTATCAGCAAATTTCCTTATAAGTTCTTAAATTGCATTGATTCTTCAGCGAGTCACCTCTACCATTCATATTAAAATTATCCATAAAACCGTATGTGCAACGTTGTAGCACATTTGAAAAAAAATTAGTTTCTGAAAAACGTAACATGAAAGCACTTTGTTAGTTGCTACAGTAGGGTGGGTTTAACGAGGTATCACAACAGGGTGTTTACAGTTAGAAGAAGGTCCAATTGGAAGAAAAAAGGCATTCCAATTTCAGCTAGCTTTCACTAGAAAACCCTCTCCTGGAGTACAACACAATTTATTATAAAATCATACGCGAGTGGCACTCTTGCCCTGAAGAGAAGCACAAAACAGAAGAGGCAAAACTGAAGCTAAAGAAGAAAAAGAAATTCTAAAAAGCATACAGCCAGAAGTTTGCTAGTGAAGACTACTACAGCAGATCAGATTCATAAAGCTTAAAATCACTTTTGACGACTACAGTAATAAAGAATTTTGTTACAAATTAGCTAAATAATTCCTTCAAATCACCTGGGAATTTATCAAAGACAGAATACCTGTTCTGATGGATGCAAAACAGTTATGCCAGCACTCTCATATTTCCAAGCCCACCTCAATGTGCTTGCTACAGTTAGCAGTCAAGATGCACACGCATTGGGAATGCAAGTGCTCTCATTCAGAAACTCATTATATGCAGTACTGGATCCACTACTGATCTACTCTTCTCAATCAGTGACTACAACCTGAAGTTTGGTTTAGTCTCACAGCTGATCAAAGTTAACCTCTCATCATCAGAGATAAGAAACAGTCCAACACTCAGAGCAAAAAAATCGACTTTTTCAAGCTTCACTAACAAGTATTTGTTAGATTCCCTAAAACCCACATTCTAGAGGAACATGTAAGTGTGAACCATCCTTCCCTTCTAAGTAGAAAGCAAAGAAACTCCTAGTGAAGTTCATGAAACATCCGAGATAAAGTTTTCTTCCTCTAAAACACAAACTCTCTGAAGCATCATAACATACACAACTGGCTCATAAACACAGAAAATACAAGTCTAGTAGACAATTCCCAAAGGTAAATGTTACAAGATGTTCCTTAACCCACTGCAAAGTGCCAGGTGTTCTAAATAAAATTTCTCTCCCTGGAGAAAATACTTCAATTTTACAAACAAATACCTATCCATTCCTTAAAGTTTTTGAAAAATAAATTCTCCAGGCCTGAAACTCATTATGAGCACATCAAACACACCACCTACTTTGTTTTCCTAATTCAAAAATACAAGTTCATAGTATAAGATTAACAGAACAAGTAAAATTGTAATTACATTTTATTTATTAAGCCTGTACTTTGTACACTTACATCACCAATGTTTTATCTAACAATACCCGTACAAT
Source organism: Dromas ardeola (assembly GCA_013398915.1). Taxonomy (NCBI): domain Eukaryota; kingdom Metazoa; phylum Chordata; class Aves; order Charadriiformes; family Dromadidae; genus Dromas; species Dromas ardeola. The sequence goes on along the minus strand of VYZM01022381.1, from coordinate 361,044 downwards.
AATTAATATGCATCTGCTGCTACTTACCAAGTACTAAATTCACAAGTTTTACTTAAGTTTGATTTTAAAATGTTTTGTACATTTGTCAGTGCCAAAACCATGCTTCTTACAGCCACAGTACAACTCTGTATTAATATAGGCATGTCTAAAGGAATCAGAAAAATTAATCTCCCATACAAAGTTACTGTTAGACAGCAGTACCGAGACCGCCCTTACTTTTTAATCATCTCCTTTACTTATTTTAAACCAGCCATTCCTCATGTTGAAATAAACATATTTCAAATTGCTCTTCAGTACCCAATTGTTAATAAAATACAGTTTAATCTCTAAAGGGGAGGATGAGGTCTGACAGCTAGAGGGTGTTTTGTTACAGTCTTAATGATCTTTTACACTGCCGATCACATCACTTATATCAAGCCAGTGTAAGATCTGTATCTCGGAACTACTGTGATACTTATTGTTCTAAATGTGTTAGGGGTACTTAGATAAAATGTGCTGTCTAGACAGATAGCCAACTAGTGGTCAGACTGAGAGAATCGTGGAGAAGTATACGTCAGGAAGGACCTCTGATAATCAGCTGGTCTAATCTTCTGGTGAAAGCAGAGCCTTGGCTTATGGTCCTGTCAAGCCAAGTCTTGAATTCCACAGCTATCTCGAAGGAAAGTAACTGAACAGAACTGAAGGCCTCCCGCCCGCTTTTTTTTTTTTTATAATGTTAACTAAAACATTATGCTATAATATTAAGCTTCTTAAATGTGTACTTCTATCCCTGTAAGTAAAAGAATCAGCAACACCAGATAAAGGAGGAGATTAGTCAGCAAAGAGCAAATTTGTCAGGAATAAAGTTAGCTATTGATATTAATCAGTAGCAAACAAGTCTCTCTTCTTTTCAAGCTCGTCCTAAGACATGAAAAGAGGAAAGGCAGCACTACTATGACTAGAAAGATGCCCAAAGGCTGTGCTCAGGATCAGCATTTCCCCTGGTGCTGGATACTGCCTTAAAAATACTTGATAATAATACCGTAAACTTAAACAAGTAACTGAACTAATGAAGCTGATTTTCTATTGATTTGTCTTTTGTGCTTGAATTTGTTACTATCTGATAAAGTATGAAAGGTTACTGAACCTTTCCACAGTGCTGACATGCTGATAACATCCCTTTCCTGTATGGACTCTACAACATTTAAAAAGATGGCACTGAACATTCAGGCCATTTTTGCAGAACTTGTAGGAAGTGGCCATCTTTGACATCCCCTAAAGCTCAGTCGAGGAGACTGCGATCAGACGAGCCTCAGTTCTTCAGAAAGTGAACTAAAAGTCCTAAAACCACAAAGCTGTCTTCCTCTGCATACCTATATTCATTCATTCTAAAGTATGATCAGTCAAGTCTGGTTTGTTCATCCCTCCCCTTTCTTTACAATTCTTCCATTCAAAGTTTCATTCCTTCACAAATAGCTTTTCTTCCATGTCAAGCTTTCACCCTCCTCTAATTCTCAAGTCCACATTTACAGTACATTTCCTCCGTACCACTTCTGACCTTCTTCTTCCAGGCAGTCTCCATAAAGTCACTGGACTTGGACAGTCTTTCCTGGATCTTGTAATTTCCTTTATACTAATTTTTGTCATTATTCCTTAACAAATATGCAGTTCCTATAAACTACACCAAAACCGTACACCATTCTTTCTTCCACGTCTTACTGTTCTTGCCTTTTAAAATCTGAGATACTTTACAATAGAGACCTATCATTTATACGCCAAGAAATATGCATAAATAAACAGATTTCTTTCCTCACATGAAAAATACTTGCTCTGCAGCAGAACAGTGCCAGGAAGGTACACATGCTGCAAAGGCCTGGGAAGACTGAGTAAAACAGGTAGAGACAGAATAATTGAAGAAATCTGCTGAAAAAAAAAAAAAGAAAAGTGGGTCATTCATCTTAAACTCATGAATCTACCAGTAACGGCATATATTTGAGCAGAGCCCTACTGAAAGATGGATCCTTAAAAAGAAATTGCTTCTCATTCTATAAGGAGACCAGAAAGAGAGAATGGTCACTGGTAAGCATAATAGGTTACTGTAAACAAAATACATTATCCCTGGAGCATATGAATACTGTATCAAATACATACATCAGCCTGAGCCTTTAAAGATCATTGTGTTGCCTAAAAAGGAGTTTTTACAGTTGTGCAAGTTGAAGTAGAATAAAACCGATCTTTTAACTAAGTGGAATGGGATTGTTACAAAACAGAAAATCTTTCATCTGGAATCTGTAGAAGCAAGACTCTAACATAAACTTCAGCAGCAGCAAGCAAGCTTTCCAAAAGTTTTACTCCCTCATGGGAAAGGCTGTGTAATTAGTTAGGCTTTATGGAGTATTACTTGACTTGCATTAGACATTGTAAGCACAAACAAAACCTGGGCCTTTCAGCTTCAGAACATGTCCACTCCAAAAATGGTATTTTGCTACAAACATGAAGGTGAAACCTGCTCTCTAATACTTCTTCTGGTTCCTCAGCCATACTGCAAAGGCAATGAACTCAGCTGCCTGGTGGCTAACAAGCCTATGGGGAAAATAAACAAATAAAACCCCACAAAGGGCAAGAAACGAATCATTGCAATACACAGTAAAATGTAAAAAAGGACAAAAGAAAGAAAAGACATTTAGGACAATGAAAGAAGAAATTAAAAAAAGACAAAATACACACCATACACACAGGCTGGAGAAAAAATTAAAAAGGTTAAATAAAAATAGATTCGAGATAAAGACAGAAGAGAGCTGAAGATTTTTAAATGCTAATGAGAAAAGCTGATCCAAAAAGAAAAAAATCTGGTAACGAGACATTAAAAAACCTGATGTAAAAACAGAAGAGACAATAGCCAGGGATGAAAATAAGAGCAGTAATCAACCAAACAAAATCTTCAGTTAATTGTAATGCCGTGGGAAAAAAAAAAAAAAAAACAAACCCAAAACAAAACAGTGATCTGTATTTCTAATTACTCCTTGTAGCCAAAGACATTACAAAGACAAAAGTAAACGAGTTTTTGGTTCCAAGAAACCAATGAAGATATAAAACAAAAGGACATCAATATAAATCAGCAAAAGGAAGAAACAAACAACAAAAAACCATATCTTGGTTCAGTGTTTCTGAATAAGAAAATATACTTTTAAAGAACCTGCTCATTTTTACGTCACTTTCCCACACTAAACTCACTCTTCCATGTAGTAACTTGAGAAGCCAGTTCCCAGTGACATTCTTGATTCCACAGACACTGTGTAGGTGGGAACTGTCCTAATGGCAGCAATAACAGAGCACAAAATACAGGGACTCTAAAGGTACCAAGTGTCAAATTCTAGTGTCAATACCTCAATATTGTGGTAGCCTGTACTATAACCTACCATCAGTTTTAACATTAGCATGCCTACCTTCTTGTCTTATCAGTCATTTACCTTCAATTTACCCTCTAAAAAGATACATCATTTTGTGTTTGAGGGTAGCCGACTTCCCCAGCATGAGATGCTGCACATCTGACAGCATGTGATTTCCACCATATCTCTCAGTTTGCATGTTCTTGGGTAATGGCTTGGGACAGCACATGTTTAATCAAGAACATAACCATCCTTCACAGAGGACAGACAAAAGTTTCTGCAAGCTGTCGATGGCAGTACAACTACCATGAGTTGTAGACATTTTAAATACCCCAATATTTGAATTTTCTTTATAAGCTGTATGCTTGGAAGTCCTCATCATGAAAGATGATGGAAATTATTTTAGATACTTTCCCTAACACAAGAAATGAATTTGGAACTCAGAAGAGTAAGAAATATGGGTACTCTTCATTTTATGCCTCTTTTCCATAAGCAATAAAAAGAAACTGCACGAAGGTTTCAATCCCTCCCCCCTTACGCCCTTAACAGGTTCAAAAGTAAACAGGAGACATTTCTATCTGATTTTTATAACAAAAAAGGTTTGACCCCACACCTACCTGCAAGGGAATACATGCATACACAGGGCCAGAGAATTACCACACATCGCTTCATAGAACACCTTGAAACATACTGCAATACGTGTAACATTTGTGCCCCTAGAGCTTCTGTGCTCAAGTACCCTTTGGCTTTTTATAGCTAAGCACTACTGTTCAAAGGCTTCTTACTACAAGCACACTCTAGTACCAGTGATGGCCTCCTTATCCTTCTAGCTGTATAGCACACCTTGCCTTAATGCAGTCAGACTTCTCCCCAGTTCTAGGGGAAATAACATAAAATTTCTCAAGTGGTAAAGAAGGTCCTTTACCTAGCAGAGTCCTTGTTTCTTTTACGTGCCTTTTCTATGTCACTTCCACTTACTAAGCATGCAGAGTGGAATACGTATTAATGCAGATACGCAGTCAAATTGCATTCAGCTTGTCAGAATTCCTGCGTCTGTAACTCAGATTAGCCAGACCACCCCTTTGATTGGATAAAGCGCAAAAGCAATATAAAACCACAGGAAACTCATCCTATTGATGATCAGATTTCAGGTCCAACAGCTTGGACCCACCTCCTGCCCTTTTGTATTCCCATTCATAAGAGACCTTCAAGTGGAACCTGTACTCCCTCTCATGGTGATTTCTTTCACCACAACTCACTCCAGCTTAGGAACCTCCAATGGTTTCAGATCCTCATTCAGCTGCTTGCCATCCCCAGCCACTCTTGCCATTCAAAAGCGGCAACACCGTTATGAAAACTGAGGCCTTTCTAAGGGAAGGGTGGGTTGTTGTCATTAATGTAACCCGAACACCAGATGGCCTCTTATGTTACTTACACTTCCTAAAGATCCACAAAACTACATGCACTGCTTCACTCAGCCACACAAAGGTCAGACTAAATTTTTTTTTATCATCCTTATTAAATATGTATCTGTTATAACAAATGGTTTAGAGAAAAGATGATCCTTTATATAGCCCCATTTTCTGAGTAACTTTCATTGGCAGGCTTGCCAGGCTTTCGAGTAGTTTGTCTGTTGTTGTTGCCCCTAAAGCCCAGCAACACATGTATGTGGTTTTCTTCGGAATCTCAATTTGGAGTAAAAATATTCTTTATCAACAAAATCATCCAGCATCTCTTCATTTTCATTATGTTCCTTAACACAAGCAAACATTAGCGGTGTTTCATTTACTAAGGAGTGAATGGGTGAAAACAAACAAAAGAACCCTTCATATTCTATTTTCAAGCTTCTTGTACCTTTCTCAAATGCTTTTTAAATCAAATGCTCATGATGGATATAATTAACAATTTCTGGCTTCAGAGGCTGAAAGAGACCAGTAATGAAGATCAGATTACATTCACAGTAAAATACACAACAGTTACCCAAATTCCATTGTTGTACTCCTGTAGAAAATGTGAAAGTGCAGGTATTATTAGTGCACTAATATTTGTTAAGAACCTCTGGTGAAGGGATTATCATTATCTACTTCAGTTATATCAGATTTTCATACTACATAGGAAATGAACAAAGGACAATAGAAGAATATGCATAATAGTAACCTGTAACACACTCTGCAATCACTGTGCACGGAAAGGTAATCTCAGTTAACAGCACTGTCAAGGTCACTGTAGGTCATCTACTAAACCTGAAAACAACTCTTTTAGTTTCTAAAAGGACACAAAGATTTTCCTTTGAAAAAAAGTCTCCAAGACCCATAAAAGTAACAGTAGCATAATAAATGCCACAACCTTCTGCGGTACTGTGTAAATAAAATAAAACATTCTACAGAAGGCATGCTTATCAAACAGAGATAAGGGCTGATATTAGTACAATCTTCCACAGCTAATTCTTGGAAAACTTGCTGTGAAGTGTCCGCACCATATTTGGAAGTAGACACAAAACCCAGTTTTGACTATTTTTTCCACTGAAAATACAACTAGGGAAGGGAGAACAGTTACTTGAAAAATCTGAAAAAAAGAAGAGGTAAGCACCAGAAGCGAAGGACCCATTTTCTAGCTATGACAATCACCACGCAAAGATAGGTCTGACTTGATTTCAGATGCTATGACTTACTGACACTAGCAGCTCCTTTGAAATCTTAAAAATTACAGTATACCTTTAAAAGGTAACTTCTTCATCGATACCTGAAATTCTAGAATGGCCTTTATGAACAGTTAACTCCAAAATTTGTTATGCAGACAAAAAAAGAGATCACGCACTACACTACATAACTAACAGATAAATGCTTAAGATGAAGGGACCAATTTATAATGTACTGTCAACTGCTCCACACACAACTGTCTCAAAGATTTCAGTATGTAACTGTCCCTCATAGAAAAATTTTTTTCTGTGAGGACAGGAAAATTAACAGAATACTCCTCTATGAAGAATGGTTAAGACTAAAAATTGTAGGATAAAACCATACTTTTTCCTTTAAGAACAATTAACTAGAACATAACATGGCATCACAGGAATTATCATTCAAGCAACAGGTGTGTGTGTGTATATATATGTTCTCACCAAATGTATGAGTGTCGTGTTCCTGTTGACTTTCTCCCTTAAAGGCTGTCATTTTTTTATGAGCATCAACCCACCACGGTCTGTACTTTAAGACATGCTGAATAGCTTCATCTTCAAAAAAATCAGCTCTAGGAAAAAAAAAGTCATATGCTATTTATTTCAGTTCATAGTGTACGTGGGTATATTTTAATGCATATTCAGAATAGGCTATGTTCCTACATTAGAAATATGTTCTTTGACTTAAAATCAGAAAATAACGATTATTAAAAGCATAAACAATATTCTCTTATTTTACAGTACCCCTTCCTTACTTCCTCCATCTTTCCTGAGCCGCCCAGAAGCCTAGGAAATTGACGAGTTTGCAGCATGACATGAAGATGAACAAACTTGATTTGTTCGGGATGTATCTAAAGGAAAGTATTCCAAAGAGGAGACTTCTCAGACAATATTACTGGCAGCAAACCTGATTTTACTGGGAAGCTCTCCCACTTTAAAACTGCCTATACTTTGGGGAGGAAGAGTATGCAGCTGAAGGGCAAAGATAAAGCAGGGATGGGGATGGACTTTTAGGTAAACAAGGGCATACTGTAGCAAGGTGGAAAAAAGAGTTGTACATAAATTCTGGAAGAGAGATTATCTTCATCTCAGCACTAATCCACTGCGGTAAAAATCTCAACATCGTAATTCTGAGAGGATTTATACTAAAGGATTCAAGTCCTAAGCTTCCTCATATCATTTTTAGCTTTTTCTTCAAGCCAAACAATACTATAAATACTGAGAACTAAAAAAAAAATGCAGGAAATTTCTTAATACCTTCTTAATCATCATACAAATTCTACCCAGTCCACTGAGCACAGAATGTAATTTGCTTCATGCTCACACTGGCAGATTTTTTTGTTGCCTTCCTTCAGTGTCTTTACAAAGTAACCTAAAGATATCAGTCAGTGTACATTTTCCTCAAAGGCAACAGAACACTTCTGCTTGCCACCGTTTCTCCCAGAGACGTCCTTCTCATCAGGGTACACAGGAAAACAATTTTTGTTGAAGAAAGGTTGGTATCATCTCTTCTGAAGCATCCAAAAGACAGCTATTAAACTAAATGGTTGTAGCTCATCTACCAGGCTAGAACACGGGGTCTAAGATGGAAACTTACAATTACTGTAATTTGCATCCCATTATAGGTTAGGAACTACTTCAGTTCTAGTGAAACATACTTCCAGGTGACATTTCAAGAAAGCCTTTCTAATTTTGATGTGCTGGAAAAAGACGTGCAGCTGCCTCTGAAATAACTAACTGGGGAAAAATTCCAAGTTTGCAAAGATACCTCCTGAAACAACTCAAAATGGGTTAAGCCTACCTCTTCCCAACAAAACACACCACAAGTACGAACTCTCCCTACTAGGGACTACATTCTTCTCCCACCAAATCAATCTTGCAAGAATCACTGTATTAATAGATCTCATGGCTTCAATTTAGTCTACTTGTCTGGAAGTTTCTGAACCTAATTCAACCCGAAATACTCCAACTTAAAAGGCACAAAGAATCATTTCCACCTTCGTTACATGGGACGAAGCACAAAGAAACATAGAGTTTGGCACTTTTCCTCATTCTGCTGTCAAAAAAGCTTCATCTGATGAAGGCAAAAGCAGCCTAGACAAAATCTTCACAACTTCAAAGCTCAAATTTACTTTCTCATAGACCAGGATGGTTCAGTAATCTTTGTTTCACAAGGGGAAAACAAAGCTCTGACATCTACAACCTGAAATGCTGGCAGGGATAGGCTACTCAGCTGCTGAAGAGGTGAACTATGAAACAACGTTCTGCAACAGTTCACAGCAGCCCCTGCTTGAATGCAGACTTAAGCGGTAATTAAACAGCACAGTAACCCCAAAACTGATAAGCAAGGTCTTGTGTCAGTGTCACATTTAAGGATACCCTCTAAGGCCTGCTATGATGAGACAAAGAAACAGAGAAATGAAAAGTAAAGCTATTATTTCCAAAAGTGATCTCAAAACCCATAATTTATGAAAAGAAAAAGTGAGTATGTTTCAACTGAGGTACTTTTACTTGACCAGGTGAAGTAAGTCAATACTCACAAGTAATGATCAGGGTCAAACTTGGCAGCCTCAGCTGCCAGGCGTTTCCTCCTACGTTCATCTATGGGAGTTTGGTCTGGATCCTTAATGTCAATAACATCACTGAGTTCATCCTGGAAATGGAACAAAAATTTTATGACCAAGCCACGGGTATGATATGCAAGATTTATTTAGTAAGAGTTTAGGAAGGACGCTTATCAGCATTATACTGAAATCCCTAGTCACTCTTCAACTTCCCTTCCAAATTCAGACTCCATTGTGCAAATAAAACATCAAAATTTCAAGGAAATTCAATTACTTGAAGCTCCTTAGAATTCATGATACTGTGAAGTCTACTCGGGCCATTTTACCTTAAGGCAGAGAGGTTATTTTGCATTATGACAAAACTTGCAATGTTTAATAAAAGCCCATAACCACAACAAAGACAAGATAAAAACCATAGATACTGTTCTTGTGACTGTTGAGATTACTCTCACACTCTGAAGTGGCTATACATTAATTAATGGGCAATTGCAGTGCCCTTTTAAGCATCACTAAGTAGTGGTACATTAATGCTGATGGGAAACATACTTCACAAATTTCATGGTAATGAACCAGCGTATATATCCAAACAGAATGTAAATACTTTCTCCATTAATAGCAATCCTTCTGCTCCAAACCCTGAAAACACTACAATTATGCAATAATGAGTTACAGAGTTACATAATTAAGTTGCTTTAAACAGCTACAACTTAAATTGCTTAGAGTAAGAACACTACAAAAAATTGTTATTATCTACTATTTTAATAAGAGCTCTATATACTACAAGTATTATTATACTATCTAGCATGCTACAGGTTGTAGATTAGCTTCAATCTATTCATGAATTAAGGAAACCGCTGGGCGCACAAGAGCAACGTAACTGCATTTTAAAGCTCCTGTCCTACCAATTAATCCACAAAAGCAAACTTCAGTGCATCAGCATAACCCTAGTAAATCCCACTGACAGCAGGTGGGCAGACACCTTGAAGAGTGCACACTTCAAAAGTTTTTGTCTTGTGAGAAAATCAAGTCTAAAACAAAACGTACAAGGAGAAAGTTACCATGAATTTCACAATAAAAAAAAGTTTAATGCAACAGCCGTAACAGGACTTATACATTAGCTTTATTTTGTATTTTTGAGTAATTTCTTTTTAATTTAAAAATAAATTAAAATTCAAGGCATCTGAAATATACTGTACATTGATGTTAAATACATTTGAAGTCAGACTAGAAGAAAATACCAAATATAAAGCAGAAGCGTTAACAGCAGACTGCTAACTGCAGGTAGACAGTTTGCAGCTTGCCAGAACTATTCCCCTGGCACATGGCCTGCTTCATACAGGCCTTTTTCTCCGTGCCTTCACAGGCAAGCTGAACCATGCTGGTGACAGCAGCCCACCTCCAGAGGCCATTTTTACAAAGGACCCCATCAAGCCCTTTCCTCTAACACTCAAACTATTGCAGAAAAAGACCAGCCCGTTGACTGTGCTACACAATTAACTCAGTCTCTACCATACCCTAAATTCTGCAGGAACAAGGATTTGTCTGTATTACTACGTGCAAAAGCAGAATATTCTGCGTCACAGAATGGGATAATGGAGAAGAACAGTTATCTAATGATCCCTCCTGACTATGGAATGAGCCAGGAAGCCCTCCCAACAAGAAAGCTACCCAGAACTTTTACTGTACAAAAAGACAAAAATGCATCTACCTGCAGCCGTTGGAACACTCCTGACCGCAAATTCCCAAAGCCATAACGGTACTGTAGCGGTAGCGTGCTTCCTGCACTTTCTTCATAAGGGGTCTGCTCTATTTCCCAGTCAAATTCTTCTTCCTCCTCCTCAGACAACTCAGCAGAGACAGCTGTATCTATTGCATGGTCAGAGAAAGAAAATTATTACATAGAAAACATATATTATTTAATAGAAAGGCAAACACTGATAACACAATAAGCCTTTCTCATTTTACTACATCTTTTAAGAAATCTTATACGACACTGGGTCATAAAGGCAGATGCTTACATCAGGAATCCATAGAACCTGCTCCACATTCTCAAACTTTCAAAAATGAAGACTGGGAACATTGAAGTTTTTAAGTATACTCACTCGAAGACTGAAATAATTGTTCCACTGATTTCAACAAGATCAGAATTTGATGCTAAGAGAACCCTTACAGGATCAAAGTAATGTTACCAATAATTTCAGATAAATATTAAAAAATTAAACACAGATAGTCAAACCTTCCTGTCTGTTAAATACTGATTTCAGCCAAGTCATCCACTAGAACCTGTGGTTTTAATTAGCTTCTGCCATTTGAACTAAAAGTCCAGTTGTGCTAGCTTGTAGAAAGCTGAAGACTCAAATGTGTGTGTATTATACAGCCACTAGAGGGGTACAAAGATCTACAGAGGATTCGCATATGTTAAGCACATTTTGGAAAAATGTAAACATAACTAAACCTATAAAGATTACACATATTTTTATACTTAGATGAACTTTCAGATTCATTCACACTCTTCTCATACCTTGGACTAGGCAATAATAGAAATACCCTATTTTTCTACATATATCACTATGTAGATCTATAACTATTAACTATTTCATTATGTATGCGTATCACTAGTATAAACAGGATTTTTTTTGTCATACCTATCTCTTCTACTAAAGGTTTTCCGGATCTTGATTTCTTTGGTGCTAAAAGAGATGTCAGCATGTCCAGTCCCTCAAAATATTGGCCGGGAATCTCCTTAGGTAACCGAATTGTAAAAGTTCCTTAAAGGGACGCCAGAATACAGTTATTGCATTAAAATATTCAAGACAAACAAAAATGTGCATTTTTCCTCTAATGAAAAAGCCTCACAGAAACTGGGACACATGCAGGTAGCATTTTATTATGCGTCAATCCCTGTGCATGTTTTTAACTTCACAAGTTTCACAAATATAAAAGACTTTAATGATAAAGCATGGAAGAGAATATTTTAAAAGTTGTGGTCTCTTGACTCACATTGTATAAACACAAACCAACAGAATATAAGCTTTATTTTATTTCGAATCCTTACACCAATCAAGCATTCCACAGATCACAGGAAACTACATTCAGCAATCTGATTATTGTCTTAAATCAAGCACATAATAAAGGCTTTGCAAGCAGCAAATTATAGGTTTTACTTAGTTGGGGTTTTTTTTGGTTTTTTTTTTTTTTTTTTTTTTGTGAATACCAAAAGGTACATTTTTNNGTTGGGGTTTTTTTTTTTTTTTTTTTTTTTTTTTTTTTTTAGTGAATACCAGAAGGTACATATTTTATTCCAGAAATACCTTCCACCTGAAGGTGTGGAGAAAAGCTAATCTCTTCTCTCTTAAGACATATCCAAGAGACTACCTCAGGATTATCTCATTTCTGCTCAGCACTACCTGACTTCTTTGCAGATTTACTAGACTAATGATCTTGGTACAATGACATGTCTAGCCCCCACAGGGCTTGAGAAGGACATGTACATAATTTTTTCATTAGGACAGTTCTGAACACATCCTTTGTGCTTAAGGATGGCCTAAGTAAGTACAATAAACCTCAAGCAAGATTTTTTTTATACTACACATGAGCAACTTTACATTTATTTACAGTATTGTACACTTTAATAAAGTTCTATGCAATTCCAGTGCAGCAAAGTATAAATTATTGCAGAGTTAGTAGCATTTTTAATGACACACATGCTAAGAAAATTAACTAATACCTTTGTCTGTATTGTAAGATGCTTTTTCTCTGCCATCTTCTACAACTCTTCCAGGAAGTGTCAGCCTGTGGGCAAAAAATGAGATGCCTCATTGAATGGTTGACTAATTCTGCAACTTAGTGTTTCAGCCTATAAAAATGTAAGGCACATTCCAAATGTAGTACAAAGGACTTAACTATATGACTCCTGTTGACACTAATGGAAGTCATTGAGTTAAATCCCCACACACTTGAAAATGTTTTTCCCTAGATATTGGTACAACAGATCAGCATCCAAGATAGACAAAATTTGTGACTCCGGGTTTCCCAGCTTGGATGAGGCCACAGCCACCACAGAGATGATGCCCTTGGCACAATGTACAAGACTTGGAAGATTCTACAATTTAAAAACTCTAAGCTAACCCACAGTGACAGGATATGAGAACTCATCCAGAGTTCTTGTACTGCTTACTCAGAATAACTAATTCACTGCATTCCACCCATTCACTAAAATCCCTTGTGGTCAACTAATGTATATACAGGAACCATGTAGAAAATAAGAAAGGTTAACAGCTCGTCAGCCCTTAAATGTCGAAGGTTTTCTTAACACACTGATACTGAGATTGCCTCTTGTTCCTTTCCTATAGTGTAGTGGGGAACTTCCTATCTAGAGAAAAGACACAGCCTGGAACCTCACTTCCTACTGCCTCCACTCACATTTCTTTCCTCCCCATATGTTATTAGAAGCGCATCAAAATCCATTCTTCAGCAAATATACTGTATCTGGCTCTCAACGGGGAGAAGACACACATTCTACACAACTTACATATATCCAGAGAATTGCCTTGCCATTTTACAATTAAAATTCTATTGTAAAGTAAATTTAAACTCCCTTTAACGTGATTTAATGCCTAGAAACAAAGAGGACAGATCCATAAAAACAATTCTTTGCACAAAATGGGCTGTCTGCAGTCTACAGTGTAAAAGCTGCAGATGAGGAATGCTCTGAAGGGACCAAACTGAAGTTCATTCTCTGCTGACTTTTATTTCTTTTATTAAGTTCAATTTTTTTAAATCCTGCCACTACTTGCCTGAGAAAGTATGGCTTAGCATAAAATTTAAAGTCTTCCCCTTCAAAATACACATCGAACTCTGAAGCTCTGGCATAAGGTACTTTGATTATTATTGTAAGAAAATCCGGATCCTGGGTCAGCTCAAAAGCTGGAGTTATCATGACGAATCCTGCAGGAAAAGCAACCACTGGCTCTGCAGCCTATCAAAACAGGAGAACGAGAAAAGATTATTGTAATTTCCAACTTATGAGAGCAAATAGCGACTCTTGAAAAATTCTACAAGACGACCATTTCAGGTTCGCACGGAATTATCTTTGACATACTCAGGACAGCAACAAATGCAGCACATTATCAAGAATTTGAAGGCATCATCTCTCTGAATGGTAATGAAACAATTGTACGTAAATGAACACAACCATCTGGAGCACAGGAAAGCACCCACCATATTAAGCATAAAAAGCACACTAAGTTCAGTCCTAGAACTTGGCAGCTTTTTGTAACTTGCTTACAATTTCACACATAGCAGATACTAAATCTGTAGAGTTCATTAGTGAACTGATCACAAACCACTATTAGGAAATACTGAAAAACAGTAATCCTTTCAAAAAATTAGAACTGTATTTTATAATCCATACAAATCTGACTTTCACAGTTATCTTTGTTAAACATTCTGACCCCATTCTGACAATTTCATGAGCAAATATTGAGCATTAATCATTAACAGGGCTAAATTAACGGATTACCCTTATTTTTTTTATGGGTAATCTACCTCATTTAACAGGTATGACAAAAATGAAACTCTCCATTGCTCCGTATCACTTGATTCCAGGGCAACATTTCCACCCTTTCCAGGCTGAGAAGCTCCACGGTGCTTATCGACTTGTAACTAGATAGGAAATACCTGGACTGAAGAACACCTGCAAACTGATGTACATTTCTGTGGACTTTCTTCTTATCTATTTAAACACCGCACGCTGCCTAACACAGGACAAGAGGTAATAAAAATCCGCGAGCTCACTTAGACCCTTCAAGGATGATACGCCAGCCTGCCTGCGTTTTTATTTTCTGTTTTACCTCAAGCCAGGACACCGAACCAGAGGTTTGTAACATTTAACAGCAGCCCCAAAGCCAGGCCCAGCAGTTCCCGCCCTGAGGTTCTCAGCGCTGCTGCACTTTGGGCATCCCTGGCACAAATTAATGACCACAGGTCGTTAATTTGGAGGTTCCCACACAAGCCCCGGGTGTTTCACAGCCCACAGCCCAGGAACCGCTGAGATCCATCCCACAACAACGTGATACTCAGTCCCCGGCAGCGCTCGTTCCAATCTAAAATAAGGCATCCCAAAATAATTTCAGTTTCCCAGCCTTTTCTGTAAAAAGACTGCTACGTACTAGAGGAAAAAAAATCACCTAGCAAAACTAAAATGTTTCTGTTCCAGCAAGGGGCTGGCAAGAAAAGGGACAAATGCTTTGCTCTGCTTTCCCTCAAAAGTACTACAGTAAGATATAATTCCCCTCCGCTGCTCGTTAAACCGGGTCAATACGCGATGACTTTACCACAGGCCGACTCCGGAACCGCGCCGCGGGGCACGGCAGAGGGAAGCCCGCCGGCCGTGCCCCCGACGCCCGCGGGACGAGCCGCCAAGACCGCGGGGACACGCTGAGGGCAGGGCCGAGCCGGGCTCCCACCGGCAGACCCGCACCACGGGCCGAGGGCCGCGAACCGCCGCCTCCACACACCCCCGCGAAGCCTCTGAAGGGAGCGAGTTCCCCGAGGAGGCGGCTGCCGGCAGAGAGAACCCCGCTCCGCTCAGGCCGCCCGCCTCAGGCCGGGCCCCACCGCCACTCACCGTGCGCGCCTGGCGCTGAGGCGGAGGACGCGCATGCGCGGACAGCGCCGGCGGGGCGGGAACCAGCGGCGGCCCGGCCTGGCCGCCTCCCCGAGGCACCGCCCCGCTGCCCGCCTTCGGGAGGGAACAACGCCGGAGAGAACAAAAACGGAAGGGACGTGAGAGCGTGGTAGCGATAAGTGAGCGGTCTCTGGCTGCGGGGGAGGCCGACGCGAGGGAGCCTCCACCGCCCCTTGGGCCCAGCCTTCCCTCACGGGTCGGGCCCCGCCGGCCAGGGGGTCCTTCCCTCAGGTGCCCCCCCATGGGCCTTGTTTTTTGTCAAAAGTGATGGTGTGGTGGGCCAGTTGTCCTGGCTCAAAGGAGGTCTAACTATTTCAAGAGGTGAAAGTAGTATTTGGTAAGATCCTAAACCTCACCAACTGTCAGGCTGAGAGAGTTGGGGGTGTTCAGCCTGGAGAAGGGAAGGCTCCAGGGAGACCTTAGAGCCCCTTCCAGTCCCTAAAGGGGCTACAGGAAGGTTGGGGAGGGACTTTTGATAGGACAAGGAGTGATGGTTTTAAACTGAAAGAGGTGAGATTTATATTAGATATTAGGAAGACGGTCTTCACTCTGAGGGTGGTGGTGAGCCCCTGGCCCAGGTTGCCCAGAGAAGCTGTGGCTGCCCCATCCCTGGAGGGGTTCAAGGCCAGGCTGGACGGGGCTTGGGGCAACCTGGGCTGGTGGGAGGTGTCCCTGCCCGGGGCAGGGGGGTGGAACTAGGTGGTCTTTAAGGTCCCTTCCAACCCAAACCATTCTACAAAATGTGAGTCAGAGGATCTGCCCTTGTGGCCAAGAAGGCCAATGGCATCCTGGGGTGCATCAAGAAGAGTGTGGCCAGCAGGTCGAGGGAGGTCATCCTCCCCCTCTACTCTGCCTTGGTGAGGCCACACCTCGAGTACTGTGTCCAGTTCTGGGCTCCCCAGCTCAAGAAGGACAGGGAACTGCTGGAGAGGGTGCAGCATAGGGCTACCAAGATGATTAGGGGACTGGAACACCTCTCTTATGAGGAAAGACTGAGGGAATTGGGTCTGTTTAGTCTGGAAAAGAGACGGCTGAGGGGTGACCTAATTAATGCTTATAAATACTTAAAGGGTGGGTGTCAGGAGGATGGGGCCAGGCTCTTTTCAGTGGTGCCCGGCAATAGGACAAGAGGTAATGGGTACAAACTTGAGCATAGGAAGTTCCATCTAAAGATGGGGAGGAACTTCTTTACTTTGAGGGTGGCAGAGCACTGGAACAGGCTGCCCAGAGAGGTGGTGGAGTCTCCATCTCTGGAGACATTCAAAACCCGCCTGGACGCGTTCCTGTGTAACCTGCTCTAGGGTGGCCCTGCTCTGGCAGGGGGGTTGGACTAGATGATCTCCAGAGGTCCCTTCCAACCCTATGATTCTATGATGGGGTGCTGCAGTGCGAAGATGGCCTACATAACCTCAGCTCTTTCCTCCTTTGTGATAGGTGCAACCATACCTAAAACTGTAGGCATCTGACATGGTCAGATGCTGCTTCTTAAGCATAACAGGCTCCTGAAAGTAAATTGTGTCTCGCAGCTCATAATGCTTGTATGAGTAAGTAGGAGAAATGCTTGTGTGTATAACTAAATGAAGAATGCTTGTATGTATAAGTAAAGTGACAGTGACAACAAATACCTCTGGAGAGGAGAGAATGAAGCTAATAACTGAATAAATAGCCATAGAAGGTCTGGACCTAATGTAATTTAAATTGAGGTGGTAGGGATATAATGATTTCAAGAACTGAAATACATGGAAGTGGAGGGCTGCAGAAATAGGCTAAACAGAAGAGTGACCTCCTGAGCACTCTGAACACGAATTCCCAGTTACGTAAGTCTCTTCTAAGACAGCAGATAAATGTGAACAAGATTGACAATGTGAATAGAGGCAGATCCTAATGAATTGAAAGAAATGCAGCATTAAGGAGAAAATGCAACAAGAAGCTCAAAAAATTGCTAAAGGCAGAAAAGTTAGTTTAAAAGCTGTAATTTACCTATCTTTAAATATAACGCCTAATGTAGAAATAATCTGATTTTTCTGTCATTAGACCGTGAAAGGTATTCTGGTTACAGATAATTCTCTACATTTTTAAGTGCTACTGACTTTCTTTTTCTCCCTGCCCCCTCTGAAATGCATTCAAACATTTTTCCTGGAGGGAAAAAAATATAATTACGTAACTTCTGCTAATGAAATTTAAAAAAAAAAAAAAAAGACAAACAATCTTCCAGGCTGATAAAGATTGATTTTTCTTGCTGAAAATCCACTGCATATAACATCTCTTCATGAAAAAACATCTTCATTGTTGTACAGAACTGAACCAGCAGTTTAAATTGTATGCAAAATGTTTTGTTGATATGCAGAAAAAATAAATACTTGCTTCAAAATAGATCTTTTCCCCCCATTGATCTAAAGTTCATGGATGGTCTTAATATTTGGCCTAAACTTTCTTGTGCCCGGTTTTTTACATGCAGAAAGTGAAGATGCATGCTATATGAAATGCATTTTTTTATTAAGAAGTTAATAACATCTAATTTCAGATGCTTATTTGACTTGGACCAAAGCCTCAATCAAGTCCTCAGAAACTTTTGATGCATTTCCAGAGAACTTCAGCACTAATTAACTTTCAGACCTTACCAGTGTAATCTATATCAAGAATGTTGGACAGGATGCTGAATTATGAACCAGTAGGCGCCATCGTCTCTGGATAAGTTCAAATTTGCATAAAACAAGTCTGTGAAAGATCAGGAAGAAAGTTCATCAGAGAGTTTATTCTCGTCTAACTAACACTTTCCAAGACTGTCTCAGAGATAGTTTTTTTTAGAGCCTAAGAACTCACAGCCTTTTTTGTCTGGTAATACTTCCCTTGTGAAAGAAATATTTATATGCAGATTTCAGTGAAGAAATCAGCCATTCTGCTTTTCCATCCAAATAAAGTATGAAGGAGCATCTCTAAGAATTTTTTATTATTTTATTCTGTAAAAAGCATACTGAGTTTTTAGAACTGCAATGAAAAGGTTTTATTTAGAAATGTAGAAAGACTACATTTTTTGGTGTGTCTTTCTGATGAAGAAGTGAATTTGGCTGCCATCTGTTAATGGAGCACTGAAGAATGAAAATGCATTGTCTACAATGTTTTGGGCAAGTAGTTAGTAACACTTGCTGTTCCTTTGAAAAATATAAACACGAAGCTTTGCAATTTACAAGCACAATTGACTCTACATAGCTAATAACAACAAGTAAATCTGGCATAATCCCACAGATATGATACATAATATATTCTAGATATAGAATTGGCATGTACATAAAAATGGTAGTCAGAAACAAAATATGCATTTAGCTTAACAAGTAAAAAGAGGAATAAAACTGTTTCTCTACCGAGGAAACAAATGGAAATGAAGTAGGTGTATGTTTCAATCAGAAACATACTTCTATATGAAATACATTATGAAATACAATATAATATACAGCTATTTCCATTATCTAAATTATCAGTGCTACAATTTTTACAAACAACTAGAAATAGTTCTGTAATTGTCAGACTTAGACTTTGCAAAAATTCAGTGTAAATGAACAGTGTAAATGATAATTGAAGGCCCTTCCTGAAATGGAAATAGAAGATATCATTGCACACTTAAGTAAATTTCATACTATTCTTCCCTTTAACTTTGAAAACAAGTGAAAAACAAATATTTTGACTTCTTTTGTCTGAGTGGCCTGAAGCATTCATCCAAATCTAATGTATTTTAATCTGAGTTTCCTTTCCCCCGAGATTTGCTTTTCCAGGAGTTTATAATCCCTAACAGTTTCACCTACAGAAGAACTGTGTTCGTTATACTATGGTATCTTCGTAGCTTTATTTTTGTTGAACTTTTCTCTTACAGTTTCCATTACTCAAAGATAATGAAATTTCTCATTTTATTTCTCCAGAGGAGGGAAGGATCCTGGATCACAAAGACCTTCTGTGGTTTTTCAGGTAAGGATAACAACATGGGACTCTAAAGGCAGGGTAGTGGTCTTTATAAAATCAGGATCAAACTTACAACGGTCGTTACAAGAATAAAATGTCTGTCTTGGTGTTACATTTCATGTTACCTACTAGACTGCATGTCAGACCTGCTTTGAAGTAGGTGTACGTAAAGTTTGCATGTGAGAGATCAAGTTATAGTTTTGCGTCTTAGTAACTGAAGTACATGAACTGTAATATCAGTAACTGTAACAGAGGCCCTGATGAGCCACTGTGAGAGCCTGACCTGCCCCTGCTAAGCAAGAGTTCTTAGATCAACGGCCCATGGGGCAGTGCAGAAGCAGGCACATGGGGTATGGCACCTATCTGTGGGGTTTTGTGCTGAAGCAACTTTCAGGTTTTTAAACACCTTCCTAGGGATCTCTTGTGGTCTTTTGTGTGTTAAGAGCCCTTGGAGTTGTTCAGTTTATACTCCAGCAGTAGCATATAAACACCTTTGTTTGCTAGTCTGGGTTTTTTGGCTCACTTGTAGGACAGTGAATTTTTGAAATTCATTACTCACTAGATAGTGTGTGGTACAATTTTCTTTCTATGCCTGATCTGTAGAGGTTGTATTTCTCTTACAGCCCTGTTCCCGGGAACTTGGCTCTTTTAACCCAGTCATTTACTCGCACATTGAGTTGCTTGAATCTTTGGCTGCTGCAGAAAATAGCACCTCTTACCCGACCTTACAAATTGTAATCCAAAAAAATAAAATTGACTAAGAAGGCTTCATTTTTAAGATTTTCTCAAAATATAACTATGCTTTAAATTATCTCCTTACAGATCTACATTATAGTAGAGGTCTATAGTAGAGATCTACGTTATAGTACAGGTCTTTGAATGATTTGCCTCTCATTATATATGATAATGCCATGATACTGCGTCTGCAATACAAAATATGCCTAGCACACTTGGTATTAATAAATTTGTTCAAGTCTAAAATATCTAAAATTTTACTTAAGCTGGCTCTCACTATTGTTTTAGATCTAAGCCATCCCTCTGACTGAATATCTCAGTAGCCACTGTCACATATCAAGACTCCACATTGTGGCCAGTCCATTGCTTTGCTGCCAAAGTTCAACACTTCGGAGAGTGCCGTGGACTTAGCAGTGCGAATCTGAAGCTGTGCAATGCGATTCTGCTTCAGTCCAGCAGTGGAACTGGTTTTGTTTGAGCATGCACGCTAATGGCACGGAAGAGTTGGTATTTGCAGAACTTAATTTGAAAGAAAATGGTGCAAGTAGGCAGGTAAGTGGCACGCTACAGCGTGTCGTAGAAACAAGGGGAAAAGTCTCTAAAAATCCCTTAGAATGGTTTTCAGATTTCATAATGTTTACCTTGGTATTTTTATGCAGATGTTGCTCACACACATCCTATATATGAAAGTGAATTTATTGATAGCATAAAATCACACATTTGTGCAGGTTGAGATTTCGGGGGGTTGCTATGGTACTCATTTTTTTAATTAAGTATAAAGTTTGGTAGGGTTTTGTTGTAGTACATATATTTTCAGAAAAGAGCATATGTTTATGCATTGTGGCTTTTCTGTAGTTTCTCATTTAGTATTGCCATTTTCTCTTAGCATGAAGTAATTTATATTTTTACATCTGCTCAGAATCTGAGTTGGATTAAATTCTGAAACAGTAATTGTTCATTGCATTTGCGTCGGTATTAAGGTAAAGTACATTTTGGGGTACCGTTAGTGCAGGTTTGTTGTGACAGCAGTATAAAATGGCCAGGCTGCATAGCTTCACTGCCAAGTGAATGCCCATTCAAGTAGTGAAGGACCTGCCCTCGGAAGATTTAGCCTAAAAGTAAACCTGACATAGGGCTGTGTGGCAAGACGTTCACCCTTGGGACTTAGCTTCTCTTTGTAATAACTGTATCTCAGTAACAGTCAGATATTCCTGTGGTTGAAATAAGAACCTCTCTACATATTAGATAATATATATATTTTTTTTTACAGTTCTGTTGGCATATATACCTCTCCTTTCCTAGGGGGTGAATCATGGTAACCTGTGAACATCAGGTATTTGGTCACCAAGAAGACCCATTGATGTGTTAAGTCAAAACGAGATGCATCATTTACAATGGCAGGGTCCTGAGCTGCAAGTTCAGGAGACTTTGTCCTGGCAGGCTGCGTGGTTACGTCTGAAGGGTAGTGCTGGTAGCACTGTGAGTGCTCTCGTGCCACTTACTTGAAAACTAACGGATCCAATATCCCAACGGAGAGGTGAGAGGCACAATGAGAGTGGTTCTGGGCATCAGCCCCACAGCCCTACCCCATTGCCGTTCCACAGCGTGTGGTCGCTGCAGCGCAGAGCAGTCCCTGGAGCGGGGAGCAGCCACGCAGCCCAGTTCACTGCCAGCACTCACACCCCAAGGGACACGTGAGGCCCCGCTTTCCCTGCCATCCCCATGCCAAGGATGGTGTCTCCATTCTTTGTGCAGGTTACACTCCACGGGGCAGCCTGAATACTTGTATTTATGTCATACTCTACATTTAAAGGTGATGAACCAGATTATGAACCTAAACAGGATTTGTTTCTGTGAAATTCACAGTGTTGCCGTCTCTGATGATGTTGCACAGAAGACTGGTGAAGTCACTTGATCAGTCGTACGAGGACAAGTTCAAAGACAGCCCAAAGTCAGTGAATGCTTATATTCCTTCACTGTTCGACGAGTTCTGCAGTTTATCCTGACACAACCTGCCGTCCCCGCAGGCGGGAGGAGAACAGCGTGTGGGCAGGTGATCAGCTGGGGCTGCAAGGAAATTCAGCACCAGTTTGCCTGCTAGCACAGACGGGTGGAACACACTGGCCTCGGGGACCAGTTTCCTCCTTCACCGAGATTTTTGTGGAAATCAAAGGTACTGTCCAGACAGTCCGATTTTACAAGGATCCCCGAGCCCTGCCTCGCCTTCCTCCCTGGAACGAGGAAACGCTACTTGATGACCGCGTTAGTAAACAATATGAGTTTTACAGAGCCTCTGCCATCCCGTTACCTCTGCCAACCGCCTTTGTGGCGAGCGCTGCGGAGACCAGGTTGCCCCTCCGGCTGGCCCGTGCAAGGGGCGGCTACTCCAGAGAGTACGGTAGGGCGCGCCCCGCCCCCGCTGCCGGCAGCCGGGCCGGG
>VYZM01022381.1:306675-338355 GCA_013398915.1 Dromas ardeola | reverse complement strand
GCCAGCGCCAGGTAACGGCTCCGCCACCGCGCTCCCGCCCCACGCGTGACCGCCCCCGGCCCCTGCCCTCGGCGGGAACCCTCCAGGTCCCCTCCGGCCCGGCCGCTGTCAGGCGTGTCCGGCCCCACGCGTGTCCGCGCCGTCCCGCCCCGCGGGTCCCCTCTGCTGTGGCCGCTCGCTGGTGTCTCTTTGCTGCCTTCGGGCACTTCCCTTTCCCAGATCTTTTTCACCGGTGGTTGGAAACCCTCGTGGACAACAGCTTCGGTTGTAAAAGTATGAACTTTTTTCCGTGCGTGTTCACGTGGAGCGTGGCTGCCAGAGATGCCACCCAAGTGCGTGGAGGTGTTCCCTCCGCCTCTGGTCCCTGCCTCCGAGCGGGGCGATACCCGCTCTATGTGCCTGGGTGAGAGGGGCCTCTGGAATAGCGGCTTTTCCATTAGTTTTGGCCTTGTTTTGAAGGCTGACGTGGGGAATGTGGTACTGACTGGCTGGGGTCCGTGAGGAGCTGCTGTCAGTCTCGGGAGCTACACTTCTGCGAGTTTTTCATTAGTGCTGCAGGGAAAAGGGAAGGCAGCTGGCTGTTTCGGTGTGGTACCACTGGGTTCCAAACTGCAAGGCACCAGCGGATTTTAAGCTCTTGAGCTTTTTGTTTTGAATGCTTTTTATATGTAAATTAATTTAGCAAAACTTTAGAAAAAGAGAGTTTGAAATCATGGGAGTGTTGTGTGCCCTCTTGCAGCACCTTACAGGCACAAACTTTTTAAAAAACTGTAATTACTTCAGAAAAAGATACGGGTAGCATGCTTTCGGTGGGTGGAGGACTGTTTTCCCCTTTGCATTCCAACTACATTATGGTCAGTGTGACCTCATATATCTAATTAACTTGGTATGTCTTTGTGTCTTTGATTCATGATTTCACAGAGATGTTCTGAATGAAAGACTATTCCTGTTTCTTGAGCTCTTACTCCTTAACGTATTAAAGCAGTTGGTTTCTTACAAGCATTGTTACCCTACTGAATGCGAGAGATGTTTACCATGGCTGAGAATGGATCATGGACAGAATTCAAATGCATGTATTAAAGCAGGATTATTTCCACTAGCAACTGTACCTCCTGAAGTCATTTTTCTTTAAGGCATATCTCTGCGATTATCATGGAAATCAAGAAGAACACTGAAGGAAGGAGCCCAGAAAGTACGAAACCACTAGAAAGTGTAAACAACTGTTCCATTTCAATGAGTTTTTCAGTGAGCATCTTCATGTTCCGAAATTTGACATATCAAACTTTTCTGTTATTTATTGACTTTGCAAGTACATTTTACAAGGTCTGCAACATAGCACCAAAAAAAGAGAGGAATGCTGTATTTAAATCATGCCTTTTCTTCAAATGTTTTTTTGTTTGGCTGAGGGGGTTAGTTGTTGGGTGTTTTTTTCCCTCACATCTGTTGACAGGGCATGATCCTGCACCATTGACACCAGCAGGAGTTTGTGTAACTGAGAAGCACAATTCTGTGAGTCCAGTTCTACCATTTGCTGAAAGATCCTTTATTTAGTTACTACTGAAACAAAATTTATTTAAGTGAAGGTGTCCATAAAAAAAGAATTTTGGGGGGGCTGTGACATAATGTGGTCCAAGCTGAGGAGCTGCCTGCCACCTTGGAAAGGCAGAAGTACCTGCCAACGGGTGCCATTCTGGAGCAAATCACATCCACGCGGCATGGTGAAGGCGTCAGGTGGTGGGATCTGCTTGGCTTAAAAAGCCTGATCCAAGATGCACTGAAAGCAGTGCAAGGCTGTTTCCATCGGGCTTGAATTTGGAGTGGAAGGAACAGACAATGATTTAACTAGTTATTAACTTCAGGAGTCAGCATTCCCATTGGTTTAATAGGCTTTGCTTGTGCATGTGCTTATAGTAAAGCACATCCAGTGTAACATGCAGAATCGGGGTTGTTACTGCCTATTCATTGCTATAATATAAATAATTATTTGTTTAGTTGCTCCTTATGAGCAAAGGAAAATATTTTTTCAAATTGGATGTGCGAGATCATTTATGGTCTAACTGATTCCTCCAGGATAATAAAAAAAAATCTGATTATGACTGTGTAAGATCCCGTGATCTGATCGTAGTATATGTATTTACATGTAGACTGCATGATTGACTGAAATAATCTTAGTGAGGTTTTGTCTATGTGAATGTAAAAAGTTGGTTTAATTCAGTTTTGCCAAGTTGATTTGTGTAGTTTTGTCATAAGTATGCAGGTTTTGGGCTCAACTCGGAAATAATCAAAGGCGTTATCTAGGATGCGCGTTTGCTTTGTAAGAATCAGTCATGTTGCAGGCAGGGTGAATTGTATTTTAAATGGGATTTTGTAATGCAGCTTTCTGTAGTCAGATGATAATAATAGAAGACATTAGTTTTGAAGTTTTAAGAAGTGCGGGTTTCTTCTAATGTAAAAGCTTAACTTAGTCACATATCATTAGCTGGGTGGTACCTAGCAAATGTTAGTAAATATGTTTGTGTGTCCTGCTTTGGCCATTAGATAATTTTGGCAAATCTAGATGAGCATTGCATTTAAGTTTCTGCTTAGCTTTGAAAACTGATTTTTGATGGTGGTTTTACTGATCCTTCCTCTTGGAAGTAACAAGTCCTATGCCTTCAGTAAGATTTTTTTTCATATGAAGAATTGTAAGTATGTGCCAAACCAATGTGTGCAAAGTATCAAAAAGCAAAAGGGTTATTTTGCGTTTGAAGGGCAGATGTGACCACACTTTCTATTAAACCAGCGTGGCAAGGCTCAGGAAGTGAACCTTTGCCAGCACATTTAGTTCCCTGGAAGTAGCTTTTCCAAAGCAAAACATCTCTTATATGGCAACCTGTCAAGATGCTTTTTCTCTTTGCAGCCTGTGTGCATACACATACAAGTTTGGCTTGAGTTTGATAGCCTGTAATAACATGCTGAAGGCCCAAATACCTCATGCTTGTCTAACAAAGAATACACTTGCAAAAAGAAGAAGATACAAACATCCATGCTGGTTTTGAGTGCTTTTCTCCCTTTTCTCTGAGTGGTAGGAGGAGATGGAAACTTCGACAATTTTTTGATTGTCAGCAACTACAGTCAGTTTTGTGCAACTGCATTAAAGTGAGAAAACTTTATTTGAAAACATTTAGAGCATTTCTAATTCATATTTTAAAGCATGTGAGAGAATGTGTTTCTTATAATGGAGCCACTGTTGGGACATTGACTCAGTGTTGACTGTCAGGAAAGGGGCCTGTTTAGTGAATCACCACTTTTGATACATTGCCTAAATCTAACCTTGTTTATGCTGCAAGACTAAATGAGATCATAATACGAAGGTTTCAAAAACTAACAACTATATTGCATTTTGTAAGAATCTGCATGCATTATCTTTCTCTCAGGAATAAATTTGAAGGCTTGAATAGATTAGCAGGCTCTGTAATGAGATGGGAATGCATTATTTTGAATGGATCTGGATTGATTTAGACAGGCTTTCGGTTAATTATGTTTGAGACACTTTGGCTGTGACTAATAAGAAAATTGCATGTAATCTAAACTTTAAGACCTAGAAATGTACACTATTGTGCTTGAGCACTCAGGCTTCTTCTGCGATGTCAATATCCATGCCTGTCAGAAAAAAATGTGTGCAGTAAATAAAATACCATTGGGCAACTGGATAGGAGTTGGTCTGTATTGTTGGACGGCCTTTAGTATAAACATTGTATCGTGCTACCTCTTACCAAGTCTGTCTTCATCTGTTTCAGAGGGATGTATTCTGCAAGTGTTTTGTGATGCTCTCTGGAGTGCTTAATCTTAGGCAGCTTTAATTTTAAAGCCATATAATATTAGACTAGGAGAAAGGGAGAGCAGGAAGCCATTTTCTCTGAACAGATGGTAAAACGGGGAACAGAGCAAGGAGTTTAACGTAATGTGATATTAGTTAGATTTGTAATATATCAACAAGCTATATTTATGTACTGAAATTAGAGGAAGGATATCAAAGCAACAAAGACTTTGTGTATATAATTTCTTTATTTGTTCTTGTCAAACACATAAAACTTTAAGGCCCAGGTCTCTGAATTGTTTTAGATGCATTTAAACTTTTAATTTAGGTCATAAAATCCAATTATGGACTCTATCCATAGCCAATAAGTTGGACTATAAATGAATGAATGCACGTATAAATGTTAGGAAGAATTGGCTAATAATAATAATTGCAGTACTTTATGGATCCATGTGCTTTTTAATGTGCTTGGAAGTCTCTTGGGGTAGGTAACTATTACTACGGTAACAGCTGTTCCCATTTTACAGGTAGGACAACTAAAGCATAAAGAATTAATGACTCTCCCAAAGCTTTGCAGGGGCTGGCTTACTGAAATAGAGCCAAAAACGGTGCTCCCTTGCCCTTCAACCACTACCTGAGTACTTCGTTATGTCAAAAGCCTGTTAATGTCTTAGGTTGATAATCTAACAATATCTTCTTTCTTGCTAGCCAGCTATTTTTCATTCTATGTAACAAATTTTATCCTTTGTATTAACGTACTCCATCCTTTAAAATAAAGTATGAATCTTCTGTCTATTCCACCCTTGTATTGCCTAGCAACATCTGAGCAGGTAGTGTTTCAGAAAACTCTTAGCTTCCCAGTATGTTTGCATCAACCACTACATGATAAACAAACATTTGCAATTAGAGGAGATACACTATATCAAATCAGGATTCAGTGTGTACCTTGTATGACATTTCAGCTTAAAGAAGGCCTTTCATTAAGCAGTAAGTCTGTTTGAATGAGAAGATTCCTGGTGCCCAGCCTGACCTACCCCTGTAGAAGTGAAGTAGCTGCTCCACAGGTATGAGCTAAGTTCTAACCTCCAGTTTCTCTCTTGACAACATGTGGTGGAGGCCTTCGAGGATCCAGATAAGCCAGCAGAGCCGTTTATTCTGTGTGAGGCAGCAACATCCTAGATGCTGTTGGTCAAACTGGAACTGTTTTAGTTTGAAGATGTTGGCTGTATCCTGCAGATCTTTAAGGAATATCCTTTCATCCAGGTGTTATTTCTCCCTACCCTTTCCGTTCATCCTTGCACTGTGCGTACGTGCGTGTATAAACAGGAGGGAAGGGAAGTTGTGATGTTCTGTCTTGTAATTTGCTTGTTTGCCTTCCTACCAGTTTGACTTTGCCTTTACACCTCCCTCTTCGCAGACTTCTGGATAATAATAGTGATTTTGCAAAGGCTAATCTACAGTTGCTGTTAAATGCATCCTGCGACGGCACTTCTTTATCTCCTTTCCAGCTCACCTTTGTTTTCACAAGTCCTCTTGTTTTCCTTTTATACTTATAAAAAAGATGCCAAATGTTGTGTCCCAATGTTCTTCTGTACCTCGTTGCTACTTTCCTCACTAACTGGTGCACTCAGTGTCCCAGACTGCTACTGAGGTAGTTCAGATACTACCTTGTGCTCCTTTTCTTGGGGATTTTTATTCCTACTTAGGCCATTGCAGGCTGCTGAACCCCTTCAGCCCAGACCTTCATGACTCATAATTCCTCGTCTCCAAGGCTCAGCTTTCTTCTCCACTCTCTGGGGCTCGGAGGGTGTCTGTGTTGTCTCTTGTTCATCCTTAGCTTCCATGGGCTTCCAGGGCATTCTGCTTTCGTGTAGGGTCACTTCTGCCGAGTCTGTTTGTTGGAAGTGCTTGTCTACATATACAAGATTTGTCACTACAAAATAGCTGCGTAATGGAGAGTTCACTAGGGCTAAAATTTGCAAAGCTTTGCGCTTTGGTGTTGGGTTTTGAAATGTTGCAATAAAAGCTTAGAGTTCCTCTCCCAGTGAATTCCATTGCCACAAGCTATATCAAAGCAGTTCTCATCCTGCATATGGCTTGATTTAGAGACTCAATTAAGAGGAAACATTAAACAGATAGCGAGAAGAGGGGAAAAGGGGATCTGTGTGAGCAGCTAATTATTCACTTCAATAATTCAGTGGGTTTTACACTAATAGGTTGGAAAGTAAATACCACTTCACATAGATGTAGTATTCCATTATTTATACACTGATGAAATTGGGGTTTAATTAAGACTAAAGCCTAAGACTTTAAACCCTTAATGAAACATGTTGCTTTGTATAGTCAGTAAAGTACCATTGGCTGGTATTCCTTAACACAGAAGTGGATTACTTTGTAGTATAGAACATCGCTGTTATACAGAGCAGCATTTTAATGTCTTGAAAAAGATAATGACAGCTTTATTAGCTGTCATTTTTCTCTTTATTTAGAACTTTTGTTTCTAGTGTTAACTTTACTGGTTAATTGTATGTATGTAATTACGTGTGCTGAGCAGAGTCAGGGATTGATGTCCTCTGTTTAGTGATAT
Organism: Dromas ardeola; assembly: GCA_013398915.1. Taxonomy (NCBI): domain Eukaryota; kingdom Metazoa; phylum Chordata; class Aves; order Charadriiformes; family Dromadidae; genus Dromas; species Dromas ardeola. Next base: position 331,969 of record VYZM01022381.1, on the reverse strand, counting down.
GTCAAGAACTGGTAGTGATCTACGATTAGCCTTTTGATCTCTCCTATGATGATTACGATGCTTGTGATTTAGCTGCTTTGTCAGCACACATCCATGTAATGGAGTATAAATGCGATCCGTGTTGGAACGTGAATACAATACGGTAGAAGCATTCCTGGGGGATGTGATTTTACCTCCATACTGATGGGGGAAGGGCACCCAAACCCAAAAGGTCATATTTTGAAAATGTCTCCAACTGCCCAAAAGAATTCTGATTTTTCTGGCTAGCAAGTAGCTTCAATGTACTTTTTAAATGCAGATTCCCGTATAGTCTAGATGAAATTTATTTAAAGCCGACACAGATGGGTGCTAAGTGCAAAACCCATAGTTTGGCCCTTGACTGCTTGTGCAATATAGTCTGATTCATCTGGGACATGTGAATATGTTTGTTTTTAAAAATCTCTACTTTAGCAAAATCTCAGGGATTCCATCGGGTGAAGTGGAGAGCAGTCCTTTGAAACTCTGCCAGTTCCTTCAGGCCAGGATTAAGGCATGCTTTTTTAACAGCAAAATTAATTAACTGTTAGAATAATTTACATATGGATGGAGTGGATTTTTTTTTTTAAAAGTATGGATGTCTTCTTCCAGTCTAGCCATTATGGCCCTGGTAATGAAGTTACTGGATGTAGTTCTGGGATCTGCATTGTGTTAGAAAGTTGGCTAGGTAGTAATAAGTCCATTCTGGCTTCATAACCTCTAAGCTGGGGAAAAAAAAAAGCTATAATTTGCACAGAGCAAGTTGTTTCTAGTTTGAGGTGCTATTGAATTAGTTTCAGCTGTGTATGTAGTGCAGTGATTTATGCAAATGCAGAAATGGAGGAATAACCAGAAAATTTCTGAAAACAGCGTGTTGTAGTTTTAACACCCATGATTTGTACCTTTGATAAAAATCGGCATGCCACTTGCATGTTCTGTGGATAACTAATCAGAAAAGAACTCCTGATCCCTTACAAAATGAAGGGGAAGAAAAAAAAAAAGGATGATATACCTGTGAATGCAGGATTCTCTTCATGTTTACCTCGGTATTTTTTATATGCCTATTATGAATTTTCAGGAAGCCTGGCGAACACAAACATTCAAAAGAGCCTTCATCTTTGCCATGCATGCATCTGGCAGTTGTGGCATGTGGGGACCGGCTGGAAGAGACGCTAATCATGCTGAAATCAGCAGTTCTCTTTAGCAACAGGAGGCTCTGCTTTCACATTTTTGCTGAGGATTCCCTTAAACCGGAATTTGAGAAGAAGGTGAGTTTCTTTGTCATTTGGTAAATAAATGAAGGAGTTTTAAGTCACAAATGTCTGAGAAAAATGAAACTGACATCAACAAGTAGCAACTAAGCACTTTTTTCACTGTATGCAGTTTATAAATTCCTTATGCATGCATATTTTTTAAAAAAAAAGCCATATAACATGTAGTGTCTAATTCCTACCCCCATGTCTTTCAGTTAAAGGAATGGCCTTCCTCATATACAAAGAAGTTCGAGTACAACATTTACCCGATAACCTTCTCAGTAGGAAACGCTCAGGAATGGAAAAAGTTATTCAAACCATGTGCTGCCCAGCGCCTTTTTCTTCCGGTAAGGCACCTGGCTTTCTGAGTAGGTTGCTTCAGGAAAAGGTTAATTCCACAGAAAGGAAGATTTGCTGGTGTAATATTAAAACCATTTTCAGGCTGAAACATCTGCTTAAAGATATTTTAGTCTGTGCTTTAGCCACTTAAAAAAAAACAACAAAAAAACCCCCTAGAAATCCAGCCTCGCTTTTTCTCCTGCTAACAAAGGATGTGTGTTTCTTATTTCTCCCTAGTTCCATTAGCTTCTCGGACTCAGTGCGAGAGCTCTTTCAGGGTAGATGCTGCATGCCTTCCATAAATAACATTCTTTTCAGCGTGCAGGCATCATATCCCCTTTACCCACTATCTCCCTTTCCATGTGTTAGCCCTTAGACTGATGCTTTCAGCAATCCCTTTTCCTTGAGTTTTATTTCTTTTTTCCAAGACTGTCAGATTTGTCCTTAAGGTAATAATCCCAATGTGCTCAAAGTCAGATTTCATGCAAGAGCCCTGTGTGTCCTGGGATCTTCAGGTTCACTGAAAATTTGCATTCTTTACTGTAAATACTTAGTGTCATAAACTTGGAAAATATTTAAGGTTGCTGGAGAGAAGGAAGGTGTTGATAACAATTTTGCATATGCAGAAATACCGGAAATTGAAACAACTTCTGCAAAAAGTGACTCCTGTGGAATTAAGAACATCTATCAAAAATATCTTTTACGTTGCTGTTGAGGGGGGTGACTCCAATAAAGTTCACATGATCCAGATTTCTTCATTGCTGTCTTATGAGAAATGGCGGGGACAAAGAAATCTTTACTTTCTCAGATGGAAGCAATCAGGAGACAGCTGCACGTCCAGATACGTAGACTATGAATACATATGTGAGAAAATATGCGCTGTCAGCAGTTAGGTTTATCTGCCGTTTAGAGGTAGACTATCAAATGCACAAAGGCCAGATGGGCTGAAAGTAACTCCAACTTCAGCAGGGATCCTCACTTCCCTGCGTAAATATTTATATCACCTGGAAAATAATCCCCAAGCGTTAGTTTTTTCAATATAGATTGTTTGTAAGGATGTACTCAAATGGTTTTTTTTTCACTGAGTAAACACAATTCTCTGTTCCTCTTATTTCTGTGGTATTTTTTGTCATTTTGGTAGACTCTCATCACAGAAACGGTTTCACTTTTATTTGTCATCATCCTTCTGATGACAGAAAAGGGTTATGTATTCATGCTGATTCCTTGAGGTTGGGCCGTGCTTTTTAAGTTCCTTTTTTGTCACTCACATGTTGCCAAAGTCCTCCAGTAACTTCTTGTAAGGAATATTAGACTGTTGCGTGTTGTCTTAGCAAAAGTAGGAGGCAACCTGAACTGTAAATGTTTGTTTGTTTCTCTTGGGGTGCTTGCAAAATGTTGTGTGTGGTCAGGCTGCGGTTTATGGCTTTGAATAGGAGGAGTTGTCCAAGAGTAGTTGCAGCTGACACTTAAGTTGATGTGGATATAGTAAAGAAAACAAGTTGTAGTAATAGCTGAGGTGGCAAACGTCCAGTTGCACTTTGGTACTCAAGTTCGCAGACTGACAGAACCTTGGGCCGTTTCAGGGTAATTTCAACCACCATTATTTTTTTCGGTGCTTGATAACTAGGTTCTGATACCCCATTTGAGACAATGCTGTAGAAATCCAGTCTGCACACAGCGGGAGCAGAGGGTTTCTGGTGTTATTGTTTAGAGAACTATTTATTTTAAGTAAATACCAGCAGATGTCAGTATCCTTTTTTTCTTATCCTTCCCTGTTCTAAGCATTTTCCCCTGCAGTGGCATAAAACGTGACTGGATTTAGGGAGGACCCCAGGAGAGCTGTAGTTGAGTTTATCAGCTGTTTAGCTCTCAGTTGTGCAAATTGTCTTGCTCCTGATAATGCTAAGCCTGAGTGGAATGCGAGTCTTTGATTCACAAGTGCCTTTCCTGCCAAAGAAATCTCTCTTCTGCAGCACCAGCAGGCGTGTGAAAGTGGACAGGAGGGTATGAGGAATGTGTTAAGGGAAAATTGTGTAAGAGTCTTTCGGTGGTTTTCCTCGCTGATAAAACTGGAGCTCTGGGATGTGATCCTGCAGCTTGTAGTAATGAACTGTTTTGCCCTGGGCAAGAGGTTGATATACGCATTCCCAACTTGTCGAATGTACTTGGGTTGCTAAAACATTAAGGAGGATCACACAGCATCCTGCATTTTGTAGAGGCGTTCTGTGACATCTGATCACATTTGCCACTTATGCAGGGAGGGCAGATTGAGCCTCCGTGTAATCCCACAAGTCTAAATCTCTTGCTGCAGTCTACTACAGTAAAACTGTGGATGGGATTTGCAAAGACAGAATAAGGAAGATGTGGATCTTTACATGAGCACAAAATGAAATTTTAAAAATAAGCTAGGAGGGTAATGCTCTCAGCAGTCACTTGGAACTGTGCTGTAATACTAACATGGATGTTAAGACACCAGGTGAAAAACCCTCTTCTGGTCTCACGAATGTTGCATACCACGGAGCTGATTTGCAGCTGTTCCTGTATTGCTGGTTTGGAGTTACCAAAACAATCAGCTAAAGTATCCTGAAATGCTTAAGGGATTTTTGGATGATTTTAGTTCTAATAGTAACTAACATTTAGAAACCTTCTCAAAACACTTAATCTACTTAAGAGCTTTTAAGATAGATTAGCAATATCCCCGTACTATAGCTGTCCTCTTGAGTACGCTGAAGTATCCAACCCAGTGGATCAGAGACAGCACTGGGAATAGGTGCCAGGACTTTACCTAGACGAAAGTCTCCATCTCAGTTGTAACTTGAGTTAATTGCTTACTACAACTAAGTTTAGTAGCTCAGCTTTGCGGTAGTGCTACGTTAGCATCAAGATTTGTGATTTGTCCTTAATTTTGGATAAAGCTCTGATAAACTGCCATGATAGCCGTTGCAAACCATTAGGTAACACAGCTTCACAACACACCAATATGTGTTTACACAGTAGTGTGTTATTACTTGCCAACCTTGCTAACACAGAGAGAATCTATGGAGACAGAAGTTGTGAAATCAAATTATGGATAATTGAGTATTTAAGTGAAGTGTCAGGCTAAATATAGCCAGTTTTGTGCAGAACTTTTTGACAGATTTACCAAGAATGCTCTACATAGCTGCAAAAAAAATCACACTTCTTATAAGCTGTAAGCGCCTGTAGAGTGAGGAAGAAGACAAGCACAGTCAAGCCATATTCCTGACCATTCGTTTCAGAAATCACAGTCTGTCAGGTATGTCTACATGGTTTGTGCTAGCAAGCGTGAGCTCAGACTACCAGACGCAGTCTTGCGTTGCTTATGCTCCAGGTCAGACGCGTGTCATTTTTAACCTGCAGTCATGTCCCTCCGGTTAGCCCTCCCGGCAGGCTCGGCGCTGCCAGCCCTCGCTCTGCAGCGCCTGGTTGAGGCAGAGCAAGCTGGAGCAAGGTCTCTTGTACCAGGCTTGCCTTGAGGTGCTCAACTGCTTTTGACATTGAAGATCAGCATAGTCAAAAATACATCATCTCCTTCTGTATGCTTTTGAATAAGCAGAAGCTAAATGTTGTTTTAAGGGCTCTGTAACGCCTAAAATATATATATTTTTTTAAACTCTATTTAGTTTGGGTCCAGAGCTAACTGAAATCTATGGGACATTGGGAGTGCTGGAGTTATTTAAATTAAATTTATCCCCAATATAACTCCATTGAAATCCCAGGAGCTATGCAAGGAACTCTTACAACCACAATTTCTGAAATTAAATTCCCCTACCCAAGGCGAAGTTAAATGCAGAGCCAGACGGAGATGTCATCAATTCAAACTGACATGTGTAGGTTTTAAATAAGTCTTAAAACTTCACATGTGAAAGAGAAAATTGTGAAGGGCTTAAAGGAAGTAGCACAGCTTTTCGTTTAGCCTGTTGGGTGTCACTGCAGGACAACACCTCAGACACAGGAGAGGGAAGATTCTTTTGGCAAACCAGAAAGGAGAGCATGTGAATCCTGAGTGGAGGAATACAAGGCACAGAGCGTGGGGTCAAATGCTGGTAGGCACCCACTTCACAAGGATCTGCGATACCCGCTTGAATCCATTTATATGTAGGAAAATTATGACAATCCTTCTACAGACTTAAATTTATGTGTGTTTAAGGTTGCTGAAAGAACAGTTTTCTGCTGGAAGCAGCAGTGCCCAGGCTGTCACTTATGCTTGGGATGAGTGTCTGTATGCACCCGTTAAACTCCCCCTTAACCCTCTGCTGGAAAATGCCTGAACTTGTCTTTCTAGCAGGGCACCCTTAGGAAAAATCTTACCTGGTACACAGCGTGCTGTGGATCCCTCAGGCGAAATCTAATAGCTTCTGCTCTGTTTGTATTCATGTGTTAGCTCCTGTCTCAGACTAAATTTGGGGGCTTTTTTAAAATTATTTTTATATTTTTATTTTATATGACTTCATATAGTAGATAGCCTGTTGAGCATGCTTAAAGGTAATTTTTCCCCCGACTTGTTCAAAATCTTCATGTTGTTCACACTCTTTCACAGGTAATCTTCAGTCACAACACATTTCTATTTATGTAAAATTCAATTTATTTAGTAGAATTTATTAAGTTACCTGCATGAATAGGAGAGTTTGTCATTGGTATCATTGCAATTGGATGAGAGAGTGATTGTTCCACAATGTGGTGAAAATCAATAGGATGTGCTTTTCAAAGAAAGAAAGAGGGAGAAATAAGGCTTTTGGCTGAGACTGAAGTAAGAAAATTTCAGTCCTTCCGGAATTTTTGGACAGTTTTAGCAAATAATGAAGAAGAGCAACAAGAATGCAGTTGGAACTGATGGTCAACTTTAGCTAATGGTATTTATTACCTAACAAACAACCTGAGAAACAGCTGATACAAACATCAAGGGAGTTTTCTTGGACTGCTGAAGCACTATGTATTTTTCCCTACTAAAATTAATGAATGAGCCTTGTAAGGATTTGGATAGCCACAAGGGGGAACATTGTCAACAAGAATAGATGAAAGATCCTGGATCTAATTTACAGTTTACACCCTTCTGAATTGACTAACCTTACTGTGGTTATTCCTGATACAGAGTCAAATAACAGAGATCAGAATCTGACCTCGTAAGTTTTAATATGACATGTCTATTTACCAAGCAAATTTTGTTCTTCAGGAGGATGCAGCTACATTTTTGTGATCAATAGGGTTTTCTTAATTTATGTGAAACATTTGTATATACTAATACTGAGTGTAAGACTCCTAGGGGCACAAGGTTGTAATAGGAAAAACAGTCATTAGAAAGGGATACGGAAACATGATACCAAATGGAGATAAAAAGTTTTCTGTTATACTAGCTTACCCTTTCTGTCCATGGAGGAAGCTGTATGTTTCATCAGGGTATGGGTCAGGACCTGCAGGGTCAGGATCCACGTTAGCTTTTGGGGCAGATTGTGAAAGCATCTTGCACACACACACGAAGTAGCAGATTCATAAGGTGCTATATAGCATATCATTTTCCGTAGTAATCCTTTCAGAAACCTTGCTATACAGTGTGCAAAAATTACGTGTTTTCTACAAATGGTTAGTTATTTTTTTAAAATCTTTATTTATTTTTTTAAAATCTAAGATCTTTAAAAGAACTAACAAGGCTATGTAAATATATATTCTTTGCATTTAATTTCAGAACTGATTCTAAATATGCCTTGCAGTTATTTGTTGTTTTTTGGGGTGTTTTTTCTATGAGCTTAGTGGATTACTATGTGGATTTTTTATATTACTACTTAGTGGATTTCAAAGGAAGGTTAGAATCCAGCTTGTGTGGTCGGGCAGCTGTTGTGTTGTGCAATTTAAAAAAACCCAAACAACAAACAGCAAGCCAATAACCCGATAACTGTTGTTGCTGTGTGTAATTACATTTAGCTGATAAATCAATAACCTTTTTCAAATTATCAGTTTAAAATAAAAGTAACTTTTGCCCATAATCTTCCTTTTTGTCGTCTATCTGGTTTCTTTTGTATCTCTTCCTCTCCTTGCTCTGCAAACCTAAAAGGTCATTTTAAAGGATGTGGACTCTCTCCTTTATGTGGACACTGATGTTCTCTTCCTGAGGCCCATCGACGACATCTGGAACATCCTGAAAGAGTTCAACTCAACACAGCTAGCTGCTATGGCCCCAGAACACGAAATACCAAAGATTGGCTGGTACAGTCGATTTGCACGTCACCCTTATTATGGGACAACTGGAGTCAATTCTGGAGTGATGCTAATGAATTTAACACGGATACGCAACACTCAGTTCAAGGTGAGAAGAAATACAGCTGTTGCAGTAACTAGCGGTTTATGTATTTTTCACATCTTTTAAAACTTGGTATAAAATGATATAATATAAAGTTTGTAATACAAAGAATCTGAAAAATATAGAATATATATTTGGATACTAAAAGCAATTATAGTAGAAGTTATTATTAAAACAAATGAAACTTCCTCAAGAGGCTGGAGCACTGAGAACTTGCAGATGAAGCGGTCTGTTAGCAGTAGTAACAATGACTTCAACTTTTCATTTTCCCTTGAAAGATACATGAAAGAGTAAACTCAAGGATCATCAGTGCAGTCGCTGTATTGTTTTTAAAGTTGGGAAGCTTGATGTAAATATCCAGAGAAATTGGTAATAGTTTGCATCTGCTGTAAATAGAATTTTGTATCCTGCTGCAGATCAAGTGACTCCGTGAATTTTGATGTAAGTGAGATGGGAACATTTTCTCTGACATCTTCCCTCTTTTGTGAAAGGCCTGACTTGTAAACTCTCTATTCGTTTCATTGAGGATGTATTCTCTAACCTCTTTAAAAACTTTATTTACCCCAAGTAGTCTTGTTCTTCAGTCAAGGCCAGGGGTTTCCTATACCGTTACAGGAACAGCTTGAGTGAAAGAAGCCCTTGGTCTTAGTATCATAATTCCCAGGGAAGATCATTTTTAGTCTGCATTTTTCCTTGCTTTTATACCTCAATTTTCACCTTGTCCCTGCATTTTTGCATTTTTCCACTCTTTCTCCCTCCTGTTGCTCCGAATAGGAAGATTGTGAATAGCAGGAGCTGACATCACGGCTGGACCCGGGAGACCTTGCTTTCCTGTTGAGATAAACAAGAGCATGGTCAGCTCTGCTCTCCCAGCCCTGTCCAGGTCTAACATTTCCGGGCAGTTCTTCATTTTTCATCTAGGTATCTGACACGGCTTAGCAGACTCACAGATATGTGGGTGCCACACTCTGAGTCATATATCACATCACTGTTCACGGTATTAACCCACTGCTTCTGTTTTTCTGTCCTACAGAACAGTATGATACCGAGCGGTTTGAGTTGGGAGGAAATGTTATATCCGTTATACCAAAAGTACAAAAACTACATTACATGGGGAGATCAGGATTTACTAAATATAATTTTTTACTTTAACCCAGGTAAGTAATGATTTTTGGAATCCTGGTTTTCTGTGTTAAGAAAATTTTTTTGAACTTGAAAAATCTTTTAAAAAGTGCTGTTTGTTATTTATGATATGCATAACATACTCTGGCATGAAGTTAATGTGTAAGTGCACCTAGGATTTACAACCTATGATAATACTTCTGAAAGTGGTGCAGGTAGGGGGGCTCGGACTTGGTTCCATTGAGTATGTAAATCTGTTTTCTGGAGATTCTGAGAAAATAAGGCAGTATAACATTAATAATCAAATGCAGGAATGAAGTTCAAGTTGTACGCAAGCTTAAGAGCATCACTGGACCAGGGCCTAGCTGAAAAATATTTTTGTTTCAGATGTTTGTCTGAATGTGAAATTGCCAGACTTTCTTCAAAGCTATGCTGAAATTCAGCTGTATATTTATGCAAACAAGTAACAAAGCTAATAGAAACAGAAGATGGACACAGCCATTGAAATAATCTCCTCTGAAACTGTTGCCCTCCCTGTTCTCACTCCTTCACTTAAAGTTACTTTTTGAGAAAGGTGCCTCCAGCCTTTCAGCGGAACCATCCAGCCGCAGCAGGCACCAGGGCAGTGCCATCTATCTTCTGCTGCTTAGATTTGTGCATTTTCTGCTCTTCTATATTCTGCCTGCTCTGGGACTGTGAAGAGCTGTGGAGAACTTCAGGTCTCTCAAAACCTTGTTCTCAGAGAACAGATGGCAAAACCCACCAGTCCTAGTGTGGCCCAGCGTCACCAATATGTATGACCAGTATGTACTTGTCAGTCCAGCAAAATGTCATATCTGATGCCTGCATGTCACTCTTGCACAATGCCTCCATAAGCAGCTTATAACATTTTTGTGTTGTCCTTCTTTGCTCTTGGAGTCGTATTCTCATGAGTGGGTATTTCCAAGGAACTGGCAATTTTAGGTATCTTTATTTTAAAAGGGTGTGACTTTTTCCACAAGTGCTGAGACAGTTTCTGGAAATTCAGCCCCTTGTAAGTATTTTGCACTGATCACACAGAAATGACTTCAGGCACTTCCAAGAACAGTAACATCTGAGAAATGCAAGGATTTCAAAATTATAGCATAGTACGTGCTTCCCAAAGAAGCTGAGAACCTTATTTCATGCTTCTGAATATGCTGAGTATCCATTCTTATTTGCTTTTCCTTGTTTCCTATGTGACCTTGTATTCCCTCAAGCGATCCTAAGAACAGAATAAGTTTGGATTTATTTTTATTTATTCTGTTCCCTTTTCTTTTTCTCTAAGGAGTCATAGGGTAGGTAATTGGATATACTCAAATCCAGGCGAAAAAGGAGAGAGCAAAAGCAAAGCAATAAGCTAACATCTGTTTACTGCAGACAGATGTCAAACATCAGTGTCCCTCGTACACCACGTATTACCCTCAATCCTAGACAAAAAAATAGTGGAAGAAATCTTCATTATGAAATAATAAATAATTTCCCAAAATAAATTAATGTTATGGGAATAGAGCCTGCTGGAGGAAGAAAAAGATGAAGCCAGATTAGTTGTGAAGTCAAACTCAAGCTGCTAACTTAAGTGTGGAGGAAAAAAACAAAGATTGCAAAAATATTTTAATTTTGTGATGAGAGTATTCTCTATCAAATCCACATGTTGAGACTCTTCTGCACCCTAGTCTGTCTTTTCCTTCTAACTGGTAAATAATTTTTTACGAATTGCGTAACATCAGACTGCACAAGAAAAAAAACCAAAGGAACTGGATACAATTAAAGGAGAAGACTAGACTTTGATGAGGGTTTAAACTGCTGGATTGTTGAGACTGGCCTGGGAAGGAATCAGTCAAGACCGCTGCAGGTGGCTTTTTATAGATGCAGTGCATTGGCGTAAAAATACACAGAACTGTCTTACCTGGGGCCAGAAGAGATGCACCTTTTTCCCATCTCCAAAGGCCGTTCTGATGATTAATGGATCTGAAGCCTCACAGAGCAGCTGGAGTTTGAGTCCAGCTGTGACAGCAAAAAATGCGCAATAGAGTCGTGGTAAGAAGATCAAGAATACTCAAGTGACATATACAAAAACTAATAAGCACCTGACGACACCCTCTCCCCGTAGTGGCCTGCTGAGGAGCTGTGCTTGCAGACATCTGTTCAGGGTTACCGAAAGGATCCCCGTTAACTGAAACTGGATTTGGATCAGGCGTTCCAGCTCTTCCTGTCCTTTCAGCAACACTGGGGAGCAATTCTGAATGTGTGATAGGTCAGACTGCATGGAAACCACTTACAATCTACCCTTTCCTGAGCAGCCTCCTGCTAGAGAGGGCTTGAGGCTCCTACTTCTTCAAGACCCACGTAGGACCAGCTGCAGACTTCCTGGGAAGCTAAGAAAGGCCAAGTGAAGAATTCAGCCTTTGATGTTTCTGACATGACCTCCTGGCATAGTGCAGTGATTCATTTTACTCCATTTATGAAACAAAAAGGTCACAGGGACTGGCATGATTTATTATAAGCATGTTGCAAATGCTGTGGGGGCACAGAGACAGTTAAAAAAAAAAAAAAAGACTTAGTAGGAGAAAAGAGGTTACAAGCCCTTTTGAAAAATTAGGCTCATCTGTAAAAAACCTGGACCTGTGAAATTAATGGATGACAACTCTTAGAAGAACTGTGCATAAAATACACTACGTCTTACACTCTGCTGTATCTCAGTGTAACAAACTGTCATAGCCCCAATGAAAGCTTCAGCAGCAAACATTGGATATACTTTGCAAGCTTTCCTGTGCTGTCTCCAGAAGGATTCCGGATTTTGCATAGCCCTCACTGCCGTGTGTGCTTCCCTAATCATTTCTGTAACTCCAGAAACTTCTTACTAGGGCAGAGGACCCTGGATAGTGCCACCTGGTGCATGCTTTCTTGGTTTGATTCTGTTACTTTTAGCTTTGTAAAATGCTCTCCTGGTTTATGTTTGCACCCAGGCTTTGTGTTGCCCTCTCTGTTAGGTCAGGTCTTGCAGTGCTGAGGTACGTACAGTCATCGCCTGAGGAAAGGATGTTTCTGTGTTTAGCTGCTGCTTGGGATATTTGAGAAAGAAGCAACCAATTTTTTTTTCTGATTGTCAGTCCCAGCTTTTTCACAGAAACACGGTTTTTAATTTGTTGTAACTCTTGTTTGACGTGTCTTTTTTTCTCCCTCCCCTCCCCATCTCCCCTTACCGACATTGGCAGAGTGTCTCTATGTGTTCCCATGTCAGTGGAACTACCGGCCTGATCACTGTATGTACGGAAGCAACTGTAAAGGTGCAGAAGAAGAAGGTGTCTCTATTCTGCATGGAAATAGAGGTGTCTACCATGATGACAAACAGCCTACATTTAAGGCACTCTATGAAGTGATACGTGATGTAAGTCTTCTGTCTCGATAGAGGCAGTCCTTTTATTTCCATGTGGATTACTGCTTTAACCGCGTCGCTCAGATTGCTATCCCAGCAGATCAGGCTGAGGGTAGCTGCGCTTTAGGTGTACCCATCAGACACAAAATAACAAGGGTGCTTTGGCCTGTCCTGTCTTACTCCATGAGTGTATTTGAGATTATTTAAATGATCCTCCTTCGTGTTGTAGTAAACTTCTAATCAAAAAGGCTGATAAATCACTTTGCTATAATAGTGGAGGTGGAAAAAAGTGTTTGAATGGAGTTCTTCCATCTGGTACTGCAGGTCTGGTCCATAAATACCCAATGAAAGCTTGTCCTCCCTGAGTACCTACAGCCTCTGGGTACGTGGAAGGCAGGTCCGTATTTCCACTTTGAATGTTGGATGTGTACGCCTCTGCTCTCTAAAATATCTGTTTTGTTAAAATATCCCTATGTTAGTAAATCTCCTTTAAATACAGACTCTAGGAATACCGTTTCTGGGAAGTTGGCTGTTTCAGGTCATACAGCCAAACTTTTCCGAAAGCAAGCGCTCCCAAGCAGGCCAGTGGTTGAAGTTGTTAGGCTTTGATGACACTCTGGGGAGGTGAGGGACGAGTCACTGCCTGCCTGTATAAGGTTTTATCTTACAAAAAGTTCTGAAATGCCCCTTTGTAATGAGTGAAAACTAATAGTTATTTTTTCTTTTCTTTAGTTTCCATTTGAAGACAATCTCTTCCAGTCTTTGTACTACCCTCTGCAGTCTAAGTTTCTGGATACGGTGCACACTTTATGTGGGAGAATTCCACAAGTATTTTTGAAGCAAATTGAGAAAACTATGAAGAAGGTGTATGAAAATCGTGTCATTGTCTACTTGGGGGCCAACCACAGATACTAAATGTTGTTATATTTTTACAGAGTTTTTTTAATTCCTGCCCCCCATCTCATGAAGCATGTAAATGAAGAGTATGAACTCCTTTACTGAAACTCAGAATTAAAATATTTTCCTTATCCAATTTCCTAATAACCTCTGCAATTACAAAAACAGAGGAAATCCTAAAAGTTTGCCTAAACTCTCCTTTCTTAGGCCTTTTGTTCTCTTCCTGCATTTACTCTTGGTTGTAACAGGGAGAGTTGATAATTCTCACTTTTGTTTGACAGGTTTAGTTTGGTTATTTGTTTAATTACAGCTGTATTCACTGTAACTTTTTCTGAAGTTGTGCAAAAGCTTGTACTGATCTTAGGCTTGACAAAGAAGTTATGGTTTGAGCTATGTAACGTATAGGGAATATAACTCTTGAAATATTAGGGCAAATATTCTTGATTGTCATGAGAACACTGAATTACAGAAACGATTGCTCTTGTGATAGGATGAGTTAAAATTTACTGTAGTAAAGGAAAAGTATTTGCTTCAAATTGCACTTCTGTCTGAAGGTATATTACCTGCTATTCTTCACATGTAGGACCTAAGATTTCTCTTACTTAAAAAGATTAGGGGAATAGAAGTGCCTATTTACTTTGTATTTTACAGCACTTTTGGTCTAGTGATTGTCATTTTTCCCCTCTGCTCTTAAGTAGTTTTGGGAAGGCTTCTCATGAAGGAATTACAAGGCATAAATAGGAAAACAGCGTACAAGAAATGGGAGGGAGATGCGGTGGAAGCTGTGGCACCTGCACAGCTAATGGAGAACAGAAAGAGAATCCTTTCTTGCATGGAGTACAGTCATGGTTTTCCCCGCCAGTCTCTTACAGTTTTAAGAATGTACTCCCTAACTTGGTAGTACTAATTACGTTAGACACAGTCCAAGAATATTGTAAGTGAAGAGTACAAAAACAGGTACTATTGATCTGTTTTCCTGTTTAATTAATTCTTCCATCCCTGTGTTGGGAGACTGAGAATGCTGCCTCTGACCCCCCCCTTTTCTGCTTTGCCAGAAACCCGGAGCATAGAAATGCGTTTCTGCCTGGCGCTGCTGTTCCTGTAAGTAGAGAATTTCACGCTAGGATCATAATGAATAGCCTCAAAGTGAAAGAGGATACAACATGGCTTTGATGTTTATTTAAAATACTTCATTTAGTTTAGATTTCGAAAGTATGATATTCATCTTAGGATATGCACAGACAAGAGCTTATTAAAACTCGGCAGTAACTGAAAGGTGCTTGGGACAAGTCACTGGGGAGCTGGAAGTGAGGACACTCTTACAGAGCAGTGATACAAGAGCAGACTCCCAGAGGGCATTTTCTGAGTGTAAGCCCTGAGGGTGTGTGTAGGTGAGCGCTTAAAGAAAACGGCAGAGAAAATGATCTTACTTTTCAAGTCTGTTCAGCAAAAAAAAGTTAGGCATTACTTGGAACTACTCCCTTTTATATCTAATAGGCAAAGTAGGAGAGGGGTGAGGAGGGTGAGATATGTGAAGCTTTTCTCTAATGAAAGGAAAACTGATACACATTGTATATCTTGTACATGTAACATACATTTATTAGAGATAAATACTTGGGGTGTGTGGATGAGGGAAAGGATATTTCCTAAGTTAAAAAGTAGGATTTCTGAAGAATTACAGTTTTGGGGGTTTCTAGCCCATCCAGTCAGGACTGATGCACAGTTTCATAAGAAAACAGTCTCCCAGATAAAGTCCTTTTAGCTTGCACATTCCTCTCTCCTTGCGTGGCAGCTCGTGAGAGGAGGGGAAATACAGGCCTTTCTGGCGTCTCAGGCTGCCAGATAAACAGGCTGTGCACGGGGTGAAGTGCCGGCAAACTTTTTCTAAACACTAGAGTGTGAAAATGTCTGTGACACATCCGTGAGTGTGCTGTGTGAATGACACGACATGGCAAACCACATCGCTACGGAGTTATCTGAGAAGAGGAGGTGTTAAGAGAGAGGCTTGGAGTAAGGGGCATACGGTCTTGGTCCTAGCGATTTCACTGCTGGTCTGTGCTCACAGGCGTGACAAACACAAACGTCTGTTGTTTGCGCCTCTGTGTGCTGCAAATTCTGATCAACAACTTGTGTGTGTTTCTGACTCAGATCCGTTATCTTGCAGCCTTTGCCACAGAAGTGTAACTCGACATGCAAAGGACAGAGGCAGCTCTCCATCTATTTTGACTGAAAGCCTGAGACCCAGAAAAGCATTTAAACTTAGGTATAGATGTTACTGTCTTTTGCAACTTGCCTTAGTATATTCTATTTTAACTGAAGTTTTAGTTGCCAATTTAAAAGAACAGCACATTTCTAAATACAGAGAGAAGTTTGGAAATGTAACCCAAATGAACCTTGAAGACTTCAGAGCCAGAGGGCAATGAAAGGAAAATTTCAGCAGGCTGTTTTAAAAAGTTTAATATAACGTGAGCATAACATACGGCAGGTGAACCTTTTAGGCTAGCAATAGTGAGAACTTGTAAAAAATACTAGCTTGCTTTTTGATCTTTATTTTCAAGTATCAGGGTAAAGCCGACTGTTGGTCAAATGAGGATAGAGGAGACGCACGCTGGGCGCTCTGAATTCCTCATTTCTACCATATCTACAAGCCACAGAAAGTTGCAAAGCAAAAGTCTTGTTGCCCAGACGGTTGCGACTCTGGTGCTAAAGCCTCTGAAGTTTAGGAGGCTGCGATTGTGTAAGCTGTGATTCAGCAGAACCCTGCAACTATGGGCACATTCAAATGAAGGAAAGGAATTCATTACAAAACAAAGGCATTATTGCATATAAAATGATTAGAGATTGAAACAGTGCTTTTTATGTTTACAGGAGGTGCTACATTATGTTTAGAAAGATCTGTGTTATGTTCTCAACAGCTATTAAAAATATGAAGTATATGCTTTAACATGAAGACTTTTGTTAATGTAATATCAACTTGAAGGAAGAATGGAGGAGGTTCCCCCCTGCTGGGCTTTTTCTGAGAAAAAAAGCTATAATTTGAGCTCTCCAAAGTGTTTTAAAACAATTATGTAGCTTTGATTTTTTTTGTTGTTAGAACTATTAATTTATATTTTATTACAGCTTCCAAAGCCATGTTATATTTTGGTTTTAACAGTAGTTGATTCTAATATTAATCTTGTTTAGAAAACAGTTTTCATTCATTTCGTATTTCATACTTGTGGCTAATTCCTTGTTTATTAGCCTTCATTTATTTTAATAATAGGATGTGTAAATACTTATATAGACTTTTATACCCTCATTTCCCCTTCCTCTCATGTATTTTAGTTATTTCCAATGGTATAATGTAACTAAAAGACCTTTGCTAATGTAACACCTTGATCAGCGTCATCATAACATAGTGTGGAAATGAAGATAGTTTTCTTTAAATGAACAGAAACTCCAGCACACGGAATCTATTGATAACGAAGGAAAAGAATCACCTTTTCATACCGCGACAGAAACAGCGGGATACAGCCCAGAGAATTGGGCCCGAGTTATTTGAACGTAAGCCCTAACCCAGCAAATGTTGGATACTCTGAATATTGCCTGTGTAGTCAGTAGGCTTATATGCAATGCATAAAGTGAAGCTTGTAACCAAGTCCTTGCTGTATCAGCGTCAAATATTCAGGTTTTAAATTTGCTATATTGTACTTGAAGTTGCCGAAGATAGATAAATAGGGGTTTTATATTAAGAGCTGATGAGCACCTCCTTTTAGCCCAAAGCCTTTTAAGAAAGTGTCAGGCTACCAGTGCGCATTGTATGACAAAGAACTGCCGGAGTGGGGAGCATTTGGTTGCATCATTTATAGAATGTGCGAGTTTTTCTAGCCTATTTGCCCGCGTATTACAGAGTGGGCTTAGATAGCTTACAGATGGAAACTGGAAACTGCTCTGTGTGTGTGTGTGTACACAACAAGAGCGTATGTGTAAAGAATTTTGTACCTTTTCTCGATCATTTAATTGCTTGTGTATTTTTATTTGGCAAGTGCACCAATTGCTTACAGCTCCCAAGGAGGCCTAGCAGTGCATTTCTGTGTTCATTAAGATCCTTTGGCTTACATTACAAATAAAGGAAGTTTTAAGCAAGTTCTGCATTTTGATAATTTTCTTTAAAATACAAGATTTTGTGTGTCTGTGTGTGCGTGTGTGTAGTGGGTCTGGTTGGGATGGAGTTTAGTATATGTAGTGTGTGTACACAGGGTTTGTCTGCATTGAGCAGAGAAACGTGTTCCTCTTTTATATCGGATGTGTTACTGAAAGAGAAAAATACATACATTTAACTTTCCTCAAAGTGCTAATGCTGCAACTCCAGTTGAGTTAGGGTAACCATAGATCAGAACCTGGTCTCAAAGGAAACAAGTTTTACCCTTTACTCTTACTTTTTACTATTTCTCCATTATCTTCTGCTCCTTACAGGATTGGATCATTTAGGATAATTTCCCTTCCCTCCTTCTTGTATTTAATTTTATTTCTTTGACACTTGCATGGTCACTGCTGCGATGTCCTTGGTTGTGCTGTGACATCTCTGTGTGACAAGCTTGTGAGTTGTCTATTCAGCCAAACCAGTTGTCCACCTGGTGATGAAATTGTTTTCTCACTTGCTCAACTTGCTCGACTGTGTGGTGTGTTGAGCTCAGTCACGCTCTCTTTGAAGTCAAGAATAAACCTCCCATTGATATTCATGAGAAAAGGTAAGGCCAGCTGTAAAACAATAGTACTCTGACAGCGCTGCTTCGTCTCCGGCCTGGGAGGTGTGAGGCTGCGTGGAGTTTGGTTACATGTTCCACAATCAGACTGGTCGGTGATGGTCTGATCCGAGATTTTTCGCTCACAAATGTGGCTTCAGTCAGTAGTGCTGTAGGGAGAGCACACGTTTTTTCCAAGGTACAGGCCAGGTGGCGGTGACATGGGCACAACAGCAAACAGGATAAGCTGGTGGCTCCAAGGATGGGACCTGAACCATGATTCCCCCGGTGCCATACTGCTGGAGTCGTTACCTCCGTCTAATCTCCTGTTTGGAACGAATAAACTCTTCACTGAAGCAAGGCCTTGGAGCTCGGTTACCCACTGCTGAGGGACCTGGGAACAGGAACAGTCTCTTTCTCCCCTCCCGCGCTGCTGGACGCACATCGATAACCACGGCTCGGACTCAGCAGACACCCGTGTCACACTGTCATGGAGCACCACGTCTAAACGGAGCTCAGCTGTCATTTCACATTCGTCCTCAGAAGTATGATCCTGGTAGATATAACTTTTCTGCATGTTCTGTGATGTTTAGAGCTGGGAATAAAGTACAACTAACCAAAAAAAAAAAGTGAGATTTTAATACTAGGATAAATCTTGACACTTTATCAACTTCAGCGCAAACTGTTGATGATTTAATTTCAAATAATTTCCTTCCCACTGCTGCAAGAAGAGATTCCTCTCTTAAGAATCAGGTACCTGTAGCTGTAAAGGAGCCAAATTTCAGAGAGTGTTTTGCTCCTCTCCATCAGATCTAGTCAAGTATGATGGTAGTAAATAGCCACTACGTGCCCGTCCAGGGATGGGATGGGATGGCACAGGGTTTGTCCCCACAGAGGCTGGAAACATTCCTCCTTTGTCCTCTTGAGGCAAGCATGTATCTCCGCTGGGACCCATACAGACTACAGCCTCCCGCTGGCATGAGATAAGGGATTGCTATTTGGTGCTTCAAAAGAAATAGCAATGTTTGGAAATTTTGCTTTCATTCTGGATCGGAATAAAAAACAAACTGTCAACACTTCCTTTGAAATGAAAATGCAAATTGAGACATAACACCAAAATGAGAAGCAGCTTTTAGGATTAACAAAGCACTTTGTTAATGTTTTCTTTTGAGGTAAAATATTTTGTTTTGACTTTTACATTTCTATAAATGAACCATAATTTATGTTATTTAATAATAATATGTTATTTTGTGAAAACTACAGTATTGTCCAAAAATGTGTAACACTGTCTTAGAACTAAAATATTTTGGTTGTAGTGAAATAGTGACACTGAAATGACACGGCCCTTTTTTTTAAAGAAAAACTTGTCATCAGTTGACCTGTTCCTACAGAAGCATCTTTCCCGAATCCTTCAGAAACAGGTTCATTCCCTACTGAGGTGGTTGGAACTGCGCAAAGCAAGTGCCTTCTCAGGGCACACACGTTTAAAAAAAGATCTTCCAGTGGCCACTTCTAAAGGGCGACTTGTTTTGAATACTGGCTTCCTTGCACCTGAGGGAAAAAACAAGCCTGGTTTTAATCTGAATGATCTTGCAGTTCGTAGAGGAGCCTACAAGAAGCTTTCAGTGCTGGGGATATACTGGGAGGAAGGGCTGAGGAAGCCAGCTGGGAAAGGAACCGGCACTGGTTTGCCAGGGGCTTGTGGAGTAACATCAGAAAATACGTGGAGACTCGTGTGTTAGCGTAGGGGTTAGTGGCTAACTTCGGTAAGCCCTAGAATGCTTATCTCATTTAGCTGGTCTTTTTTTTTTAATCTCCCTGTGAGTATGATTTCCAAATACAACCCAACTCCCACAAATACCATTTTTCTGTTTTCAGCCTTTTTTGAATTTCAGGCACCACGCTGGAGCTGTTCCCATCTTTCGACACTCCCGAGTCTTCCAGATCTATTAAAACCCTGTTAAAGATTTTTTGTCATTTTCTCAGAGGAGGGACGTAATTTGTCTGGAAGTGGCTATGATGTACTTGGAAAAAAAGAAACAACCAACTTTTCCATTCTGAATGGTTCAGAGACGTGCAGCTTTTTAGTGTCATTTTATTGTACTACACTTGAGTTTCTGCAGCTCTAACCTAAAAACCAAAACAAAGAAATAAACCCCCTTAACCTCCTTTGGTAAATCCTTTGATCTATATCGAAGTACAGTATTTTCTGAAGATCTAAGTGAGTCTTGAAACATAGGATTGTTGTAATTTTCTTATTGTTCTCACTATTTGAATTCTGCCGCATCTTGCTTGCTTGGTATTGCATTGAATTGCCACGGATCCTTTCAAAGCACGCTGATCAGTTTTGGTTCAAACCGAGCTGAAATACCTTACAAATTGCTGTCACACGTCAGTGAGTGAAATTGCTTTAAGGCAGGTTAGGTCAGGGGTCTCTAAATACCTCATCTAAGCTTCATTATGGAAAGCAAAAGTATCTGCGGGTCCTACGCCCTCCACCATTGTAATCAGCATTGGCCTATTGATCGGTGCCCAGAGGTTGGGCAGTCTGTAATTCTGTGGAAACTTTCAAAAGTCTTGTAGTTCTAAACATCGTGATGCTGTATAACTTGGATGTTATTTCTGTGTCTTCCTTCAGTACTGCTGAATATGGACGTAAGTCTTACCAGTGCGCGACGGGAGCTTATCAAGTGTAAGATCAAGTAGGAAAATAGAGATTTGTCCCAGTCCATCAGGCAGAACTGGACTCATATTGTAGGCAGGGCCTGGTCCTGCTCTCTTTGGAAACTCTCAAAAAATATGTTTTGCAGAAGCTTAAACGAAATCTAAAATGTAAATCTAAACTAGGCTTTGTGTAAGTTTAATGCAAGAAGAAAATCAAAATCTGGACTGTAAAATTCTCGTCATTATTTTGTTAAATGTTCAAAACCGCATCTCCTTTCTTACATGGTGATTTTTTTCATTGTTGGTTCTCAGTAAATACTCCACAAGCAGCATTGGGAACTGACACAAAATGAAATCACACTCTCTGTGTATGTTTTTATTACAAGGTGTGCCAAATACCTTACAAAAAAGAGTAATTATCATTTCTGTTTCATTAATGAAGGAACGCAGGTAGGATTGCCTACCTCATTGCATTTGCTTGAGATCACACAACAAATCAATTATGAAACTACATACAAGCTTTTTTGGTATTCTAGGGTTATATTTAGATGTTTCTCCTTTGAAAATGGAAGGAAAAGATGATTTGCTCTGAATTGGAATATTTTTTCAGTTGGTTAAGGAAATGTGGGTTTCAAAACACGCAAACCTCCCCTAAGCTGAGCTTCACCCTATAATGAAATAATTTGAAATAATCTTTGTTACCACACAAATATACCAGTCATTCATGCGCTTTCTTTGCTTTATTTCCATAGAAGTAATTGTGGGGTTTATTTTGTTCCTGCTCCAGAGGATATGGTTCTAGTTTCCTCAGAAGCAGGTAGATATTATTTGCATATCTTTAGACATTTTCCCTGAAACAAAACAAAACAAAATGTAGTGTTTTCATTAATTCTGCGCGTCTGTTGTTGAATTTCGAGGACCTCTTGATGTTCAATCTTTGCCTTTTTTTTTTTTTTTAAATTATTTCGATTTCAAATAGCTTCCCTGGAGAAACCAAAAAAAGTTTTTGGAAGTAGATGATTTGAAAAACTTCCAAATATACTTTTAGCAGTATAGCATTTGAAAAACTTCATTCCACTTTTTTTTTTTTTTTTCAAAATAGGAAATAAAAAAGATTAGAATGAAACTGGAGGCGTTTTCCCCTGTCAGGTAAATCCTGCAGAAATTGCTCTTTTAGCTTGTATATCACTTTTAGAGACAGGATCTAAACGGTGCCCCTGCTGTCTCTGCCCACCCTCGGCGCAGGGTCTGCGTTAACAGAGCGGTGCCAGGGAAAGGTGTAATTTTTAACTGCGCAAAGGCGCAGAAAGTCGTAGGGCTGCAAGCACACTTACCGCATCGTGCAGCATTAAAATCAAACCTCACCTGTTGTTTTGTAAGCGCAAAGAAGTGGCTCTAAAGTACTTAATGAAACAGGTGAGTGTGTTTTATTCTATTAAAAACTGTTAAATTAGTTTTATATTTCTACAGAATATACTACAGAATGTAGTACAAGAATTTAGAAAAAGCGTATTTATTTTTTTTTCTGTAACTTGCTGTTTTACTGAAGAAATGCTATGTTGTACCAGTTTTCACTAGTAATTGTAGGTATCTTAGGAACAACGCTGTTTTTTTTTCTGTTTTAAAAGAACAGGCCAGCGACACAACTTTTCAAATTGACAATTAGGGGCTTTATTTTGTTGGTTTTGGTGATACTTGTAAATGGCATGGGATGTTGTTTAGGGCAATTGAATTTGCCTCCTAGGGTTTTTTAAGTAGGTTGTGTAACTGCACTAAACTTCAATACGCACGTTTACGCCTCTCTCAGCTTGTTTTGGCTGGTGGGATTCTTTAAGAGCAATCGAGCTGGGAAATGCAGTTCCTCGGGAAGAGCTGAAAATTGAGAGCATGTGAGCAGCTCTGAGAATTATTAGAAAGACCAAGCTGTGCTGGGGTGTGAGCTGATGGGGTAGCTGGGGGGAACCACAGTCAGCTGGGGTGTGGAAGTTATTTAAGGGAAGCTCTGGTTTAGGAAAGGTGTGGTTTCCACTGGTCTGCTTTGTTGAAGGGTAAGCTAGTTTTTTTTGTTTCTTTCACTGGACTTTGATACCTCTTTTAAGATAATAAAGTGGACCTTGAGGAAAAGGAGATAGGCTAACCTGTAATCTGAATTGTATTGTCCTTTTCTGTTGTTGGTGTATCTGTGCACAGGCCTTGACGCTTCTGTTTTCAGCCCGGTATCCACCGCTTGCTTTGAGACCTTCCCCTGTCTTCTTGCAACGCTTTTTTTCAACACAGTGCTGTCCATGTCGAAGAGATTTTTCACTGGTGTGTTGGGGGAAGATATTGCTAATGCTGTAGGGAGTGTGTCATTGTCTAATTATAAAAGCAAACTAATGTAGTTTCAGTGAATAGAGATGTCTAGTGCTAGAAATGTGCACGTGCTACAGAGGGTGTGAGGCAGGGAGAGTCGTGCTACAGAGCTGCAAGGACAAGGTGGCCAATAATGAAAATTGTTAATGGGGTCCATGTCTCTATGATAAGCAAAGTGGTCAGAAGAAAAATAGCAGCTAAATTCACCGTGGTTTTAATGTCATCTTGTGCACTGGGGTTTGTTGGGTTTGGTTTTGGTTTCGTTTTTTCCCCCCAATCTTCTTTGTCACTCTGATAATTTGGTTAATAGAGTTAATGATGCTGGCTGGCTACAAGGGAATGTGTAATGCAAGAGACATACAAGAAAGTAAAAGTGCCAAGTATTGTTGTTGAGACTTGTTGCGTAATTGATGTCCAGTTCCACGTTCGGCCCTGCCAGGTGACTTGAACAACAAGGTCTGTCCTGAAAGGTCAGTTTGTTAAATCCATGCTGCTGCTTTTCCCTCCTCCTGCTGACCAGGAAGAGGGAGAGAGGGTCGTGGAGGTTCACTAGCTCCTCCGCTCGGCCACAGCCTTCACAAAGAACCCAGAACTTTCCTTGTAAGGTCTGCTTATTTTAACAAAGGTTTTCACAATAGTAGAAGAAACAAGGACTTTGTACAGAGCATCTGTAAACATGAAACCTTAAATAACCCTATTAGCATTATGTAGTTCTCCAATGGTCAAACAGATCTGAAAGGTTCTTGATTTTAGAAGCCGTATGTTTTTTAAATAAAAGTTGGAGTTTCTGTATGATGCGGTTGCCAGTGGAGACCATTACTTGCACACCTTGTGGATCATTTCCACATGATAAAACCAACACAAGGGGTCCAAGAAGGCAGCTTGCAGCACAGGACTCCTTGCTGTGGGTGCCAAGTTTATCTCTTAGCCATTTGTGGTGGTCCACAAACTGGGTCATTTTGCTGTGATGTTAGTGGCACTTCTAAGAAACGTGGCCATGTCAGAGGTTTTCTGTGGTCAAGCTGGCACCTCTGGGAGAGTGGAGAAGTTAGCGCAGCTACTGGCATTATCATCTTTTCAGGGATCCTCTGAGATGGTATGGCAGAGTCTGTGTTTCTGCTGCAGACAGCTGATCTGCTCTTGCTTGTGGCCAGTCCCATCTCTGCTGGGCCGGCCCTGGCCGGGAGAGCAGCCGGGGCTGTGCCCGCTGGGGAGGACAGACACCTCTGCGCGCGTGGCTGCCGCCCGGGGCAGGCCTCGAGAGGAGGCTGGGACGCCATCCAGGTCTATATCAGGATTCTACCTAATAGTAAACCACCGCAGATGTGCCAGCTCACATATGCCTAGAATAACAGTTGGCATCGCTATTTGGCTACCTTATTTACAACTTCTTTTTGCGTGCGTGTGTTAAATTAGAATTTCCCTTTCCTTCCAGGAACAGCCATGGCATGTCCCTTGGTCCTACCAAGGCGTTTGGGGTGGATGAGCCTGTACATGGCTGCTGGCTGCCAGGCTGGAGCCCCTGGCCTCCGCTCCAGGTTTACCATCTGGGAGCAGCCTGGCCTGGGGACCTTGTCTGGAAAGGAGTGAGGGACTCTTGACCAGGGAGGGGAGCCGTAGGATGAGGGGGAATGGTTTTAAACTGGAAGAGGGGAGATTTAGATGGGATCTCAGGAAGAAATTCTTGGCTGTGAGGGCGGTGAGCCCCTGGCCCAGGTTGCCCAGAGAAGCTGTGGCTGCCCCATCCCTGGAGGGGTTCAAGGCCAGGTTGGACGGGGCTTGGAGCAACCTGGGCTGGTGGGAGGTGTCCCTGCCCAGGGCAGGGGGGGGGAACTGGATGATCTTTAAGGTCCCTTCCACCTCTAATCATTCTATGACTCCACCTCCCCTTGGCTGGAGCTAGGGTGAGAGACGGGATCACCCCCAGGAGCACAGGTAGGGTGGCCGGGGGGAGAGCGGCTGTGGGGCTTGAAGGTGCCCAAAACGGTAGCAGAGGTAGGCAGAGCGAAGAAGGGGGAAGATGGCTCCTCTCTGAGGATAAAAAGGGGGGGCTGGCATATCTATGCACAAACAGATACTAGAGTTGAGGGTGGGGGAAGAGCCGTCGCCCTCAGCCTGAGGGGGAAGGAAGGCGCCCAAGCTCCTGAGGGGCCGGGGCGGCCCCGCCCGTCAGGCGGCAGCTCGGCCTCCCCATCGCCTTCCCCGAGGATCTGCGTGG
>VYZM01022381.1:287280-305985 GCA_013398915.1 Dromas ardeola | reverse complement strand
CCCTCCGCCCGCCTGCAGGCCCGGGGCTCCCCGGGCGCCCGCCGCTCCCCGCCTGCCCGCCGCCCCTTCCGCCGCCCTCCCCCGGGGCTTCCCTCCTTCCCCCTCCCCAGCCCGCTGCTGGCTTGCCTGGCTGGGTGCAGCCTGAGGAAATCTGCCTCTTTCTCTCGTTGTAGGTGCTCAAAAGAAGTTGCAAATCAACTTCTGCTACTGGGATGCGTGTAGTTTCTCCACACGAAAATATTAAGTGTTTTACAGGGTTAGGAAGGTGGTGGAGCTCTTGGGAACAACTGAAGCTTTGTGAAAGCGTGAAAATATTTTTGTGGGAACTGTGCTGATTGTTAAAGCAAATACATCGCTAATTATTACGAATTTTTATTCTGTCCTATCTTCTTTTACCATTCTTCTTGTGTCATTCTCGTACCAACAGATTTTGAGAAGAGAGGAAAGAAGGAAGTGTGTCCAATACTGGATCAGTTTCTTTGTCATGTTGCTAAGACTGGAGAGACAATGTAAGTGTGACTTTTCTTCTGATCTTCGGTTGTAGCTTAAAACACTTCTGTATTTTAAGTCAGTGAGACGCTACCTGGATTCTGTCTTTGTCTGTAGATTGCTTCCATGAGCTAAATAAGCTTGCCTTAGTTCCCATTTAATTTTGGGTGGATTAGTTTTGTTTGCTGGTAGTTAGTGTTATCTAACAGGGAGACTTATTGGATGGGCTTTGCTCAGGGGTATCTGTCACGTTTTATTGATCCTGCTCAGTACAGTAAACCTGTTGCTGTTTCTACATTTTATGTGACATTCAGGTTTTCCTAAATAGAAAGTTTATCTCACTGTTGTAATGTCTGTTGAAATATCTGTTATAAATAGTACTACCAGATACTGCATACATGAAGATATGAATGGCTTAGAGGATTTCTTTCTAGGCTTTGTGTACCGTGCTGTGTGACGATTGTGTCCAAGCGCTTTTGATGAAGAGGGGAGAATCGGGGAGCCGCTCTCTGCAGAGGAGACCTTTGGGAACTACTCTGTATTTCCGTAGCTGCTCACTTTTCTGCTGGCAGCAGGGTCTGACTCTTCTTGGACTTTGTCCGGCAGGTCCCCCACGGGTGTCCCCGTGAAGGCCAGGGGTAGCGGGAAGGAGCCCTGCTCCTCTCCTCCTCGGGGACAGGGACAGCGCTGGAGCTGCGCTGGGTGACTTCCTTGGCGGATCACTATTTGGCAGGAAGGGGAAAGGCTTCTCTGGGTGCGTTGCTATACAGTCGCTCACTTTCTGGCTCCCAGGCTGTCTCCTTGTTTTCGAGGCCTAGTGCCAGACTACAGGCTTCAGCAAGAGATGCGTGCTTTTACCAGGGTTTTGTTAGGAACCAGTGATCGCAAGGGCTTTGTTTGGGTTTCTAGAATCCCTCTAACTTGTAAGAGCTTTGTAGGTATTGGTGGTTTGTTTAATTTTTGTTTTGTTTTTATTTTTTTTAGTAGCTTGCTAGTA
Organism: Dromas ardeola; assembly: GCA_013398915.1. Taxonomy (NCBI): domain Eukaryota; kingdom Metazoa; phylum Chordata; class Aves; order Charadriiformes; family Dromadidae; genus Dromas; species Dromas ardeola. The sequence goes on along the minus strand of VYZM01022381.1, from coordinate 304,499 downwards.
CTGCTTGAATTAATGGTTTTGAAAGAAAAACAAGTTCTGAAATGCACTTTGGTCTTTGAATAGAAGGCTTTGGCTCAGCAGAAATCTACAGCTGTAATGCTTAATATTTAGCTGTAGTACTTACTTTAGTGTGAGTTTACTGTGGTTTGTTTTGTCTGTATAATATGTTTAAAATATTTCTCCTGTTCTGAAATATTTCTTCAGGCTGGTCTTATTGTTTCTGCCACTATTACAAATATTCCAAAGTAATTTAAAAAAGTGATTGTATGGGTCAAATTCTTGGGAAAATTCTCTCCTATGTGAAACTTGGAGAATGAATAAACTCCTGATATTATTTCTGTTTGGGAAATCTAGATTTTTTTTTTTAAATTATTATTTGATTATTACAAGCTATTGCTTAAAACTGAACTGGAATCTATCACCTGGAACTTAATGCAGACCCCGGCCTTCTATGTTTCCAGGGTTTTCTTCAGCTTTTTTTTCGGGTCTGTAGCTTTTTTAGCATTCTTGAACCTCTCAGTTGCATTACATTGTTTTTTTAAAAAGTGCTGGATATGTACATCAGAAGTATCTAATATAATCTGGAGGCAGACATGGAAATATGGTTCCATAACATTTAATTTGCTTCACATTACCTACCAAAGTCTGTATTTCTTCATCAAATATGCTTCTGTTTTCACTGATGTGTTATATACCAAAGTACCAGGAAGAAATGAGTGAAAATCAGACTCTCATGGTAAACATGCATGTAAAGATTGGTAATATGCATTATAGGAACTTAATGTTTTTTTAAGCTTGTGTAGCTTGACAACCATAAAAGTGTTCCTGAATACACAAACCTACCAAATACTTGTTAATTCAAAATGAGCTAAATATTCTTTGATTTCCAGCTATGCAAAAGTAACTTTAATTATCAGAAATCTGAACCATTAGTAAATAGATTGCCTTGGAATGAGAAGATGAAATCCAAAATAATAGTTTGTAGTGACATGAGGATTTTTATGAAGTTCAGAGCTCAGTTTGAAGAAAGGAAAAAAAAAATTGGATTATTAAGTCGTGGGTAATTACACAGATGGTTTGCAGACTTATTTATTGGAAAACAATGGATCTTATTCAGTCACAGCCTGTTCCTGAAGTAACAAACAAAAAGTACCCGTCTAAGTGAGGACCAAGGCAAATAAGGACAAGTGAAATGTGAGGTATTTTTGCTTTGAGTTATTGTTGTTTCTGGGTGAGTTATATAGAGTTAATGGGGGTTCTCTCAGCTTTTGGACTTACTCAGTGGTGAATCCTGGTTTTTAGATTATATACTGCAGTCTACATCCTGGGTTAAATGGACAGTGTTCTCTCCCCGCCCCCCACCCCCCTTCTAGACATAGTTGCAGCAGACCTTGTAAACAATTAGTAAACTTAGTTTGAAAGGGTGCAAATGAAGTAAATAAAAATGACTTTTAATATTGTCATCAAAGCATGATCATGGCATACATAGCTTGCTTAACAGACGGAAAGCATGAGCTTGTGTAAGGCTGTTGGGTACGTCCCTGCCCCCATTTGTTTGAATGTGCTTATTCATCTGAGTGAGTTAGGAACAGGTAGATGCAGGTTTAGGTTAGGCTGTAATTTTACTAGTATTTCTCTTGGCAGCAGTCTTGGCTAATGCAGCCCTGGTGTCACTGTTTCACTTGTGCTTGTTCAACTCTTTGTGTAGCTGCATGGTAATCTACAGCAGGAAACTGCTCCTGGTTATAAGTAACTTTCTTTTTGGCAGTACTGTTTTTTACAAAGTTCAGTTCATTGATTCAGTTTTTGTCTGTGTTAACTGGTAGGTCAAACCCTAGTGCAACTGAAGAGGTGGTGTAGGGGAGGAAACACAGGGTGAGAGTTGTATAAGCCAGCACTGCAACTATGATAAGGTTCTTCAGAGTGTGTCTTTATTGTAATTAAAAGACTTTTTCATTTACTAGGAAGGTCTGGAATAAAAATGTTGCTAAATTTAGTTATATTATCAACGTAAACTTAGTTTTGTTGTCAGTACCTTGCAGTAAAAGTCTGATCACGGAATCACGTGTGTTAACTTCATCTATTTGAAGTTTAAGTTATCTTCTTGTGTAAAGTTAACCATTCACCTAATTGTGAGATTATGGCCTGCATTTACAAAAGCCAGTCTAAACTTCCTTTATTACATGTGAACAGAAGCAAAAGTTTGATTGCTTGGCTACTTCGAAATATTTTTGTTTCTTAATGGTTGATATGGTCAGACTTAGCCTTAGGTGAAATGTAAAGTTAATGGTTCAACTCTTTGTAATCTTGTATTGAGTCTTAGGACTTTTTTCTTTAAAGAGGACAGACATACTCCTTAATTGACTTGACTTTTTACTAAGATAGTAATGTGGAATTTCCTTAGTGAGACCAAGTATAGTTGAGGAAGATCATTATAACCTCCTTTTCTCTAATTTGGAAAAGATCAGTGTGACTTGCAAAACTGACCAAAGTGAGGAGTTACAAAATCTGTTAGTCTTAATACTTTACTGTATCTGAAAGACTTCTTTAAAAACAGTATGTGTTTTTGTGCTTGTTTTTTGCATAAGGTACCCACTTACCTATTTTTTTCTGAAGTAGAAACAGCTTTAAGAGACAGTACAAAAGTCACAGCACTGCAATACTAGAAGTGAAATACTTTTTTGTTCTTCAGAAGAATTCTTGAAGAACGGATATGAAGATCACTTGTCAGTTGTGATATTCTGTCTTGTATTTAAAATACATTTTTTCTTACCTCTTAGGAAATTTTCTTGGATTTAAAATTACTCTGTCCCTTCAATAGCAAAAAGAAAGAAATGGTTTAGAAGCATTTTTAGGTAATTCACCAAGAAAACCCAATTTATTGGACTGGAAAGGAAAATTAGCATTTTCCTTTGGTTCTAAAGTTGAAAATAAAACTTGGAAAACAAAAGCAGTTGAAAAATTTTATGTCAGTTTTCTCTGTGTTTCCCCTACTCCTGCCCTGGGGCAGGCAATCTATAAAGCACAGTTTTAATGGCTTACTATAGCGGAAAGTATAATACAGATGCTTACTGACAGCGAAGGAATCCAGAAATAAGTAGTGAAATACCAAAATCTGGAGAAATACAGGATATAGGCAGAAGTGATTAACTGTAATATAGTTCTAGGCTGAAGTAGAGAACACTGTCCTGGCCAGGATGTAGTGTAGTCATACCAGTTCTTGCACTGAATGCAGTATATAAGCAGCCATTAAAATACATTCTGTTTTTATTTCTTTGTGTAGTCAAATTCTTTACTTGGAGTTTCCCTGGAAGATCTGAAATACTCATTTGTACCTCATCTAAGCCTGAAGACAGAAGTTGTCTCCTCACTAGTGTCCTTGAGGACCAACATAAATGCTTTTCTGCAAAGTTTCTTGAGTCAAGTTTAGTACATGTGATTGTAGAGCAAATATGAACATCTATAGTATCATCATAGAATAATGTAAGTTGGAAGGGACTTGTGGAGGTCATTCAGTCAGACCCTGTACTCAAGGGGAGCTAATTCCAAAGCTAGCTGAGGTTGCCTGGGGCTTTGTGCACCTCTTCTGAAAATCTCCAGTGATGGCAGTTCCATAGGCTCTGTTGGGCTCCTTGTTTCACTGCTTAACCATGTGCACTGGGGAGAATGTTTCCCTTGGAGCAACCTGGGACCGCTGCCTCTTACCCCTCGTTTGTGCACCACTGAAGCGAGTCTGTTTCCATCTCGCCTGTGCGCAGTTACCCTTTCAGTGGTGAAAGACCAGTTGGATTCCTCCACTATAGCCTTCTGTTTTCGAGAAGACATGTTGCCTTAGCTTCCCACCTGGCTTGTGTGCTGCAGCTGCGTTAACTGTTTTAGTGGCCTTCTGCTCATCCTACTCTTTCTTCTCTCTTTTGCGTTGCATGACCCCAAACTGGATGTAGTATTGTGGTTATGGACTCGTAAGTGCCAGGCGGAGGGGTATAATTGCCTTCTCTGATACTGCAAACATAACCCTGTGTGCAGGCAGCCTTTGTCACAGCAAGGCCACACTGACAGATGTTCAGCTTTCCACCTGCTAGCACAGGTATCGGTACTGTGCTGGTACAGTACAGTAATGACTCTGAGCAACATCACTTGTGACTGGTTGGGCTCGAACTTTGGTCATCGTTGACCACAGCCACTGCTGGGTAAGGCCTGGTGGTCCGTGGAGTCTGTAGCTATCCAGCTTGGCTACAAAGATGCGATGGGAGACTGTGCTGTGTGTCTTGCTAGAGCGGAGTTAACAGTGTCTGCTGATCATCCCTCATCGCCAAGGTCGGTCAGGTAGGTCGGGGGCAGTTTGCTGTTGGTAAATTGTATAACCATAAATGTAGGTTACCTAACTGTAGTTCTATCAAAGATAATGGCAAAAAGTATTTTTGACCCTTTGATACTGTGTCATGTACTCTATGTAGCGGTGAACTTTTTTTTTCTTACTACACTTTTGGAACGCTTTTTTGGATCAGTTTAGCTTTATATTATTTTGTTACAGCAGTGAAGTACTTTGTCTGATGTAGAAAAAATGGGAGTGGGGATATGGGTAGCAATGAGCGTGCATGAGAATAGTTTTCCGTTCTCAGCTTTAGTGTTTTAATAATGTGTTCTGAACTCTTGTATAGTAATTTCCTTTCTTATGTTACAAATATGTAGATTTTTGTAGACGTACATCTTTCAGCTTATTTCACATGCTTAAATTTGTCTTTTTTTTGCTATGAAGTATGTTCTCTGGTTTTATTCAAGTAGCAGTTTTGGTGGTTCACACGTGCATGCTAGTTTGAAAATCTTATTATGATTTGGAGGCAAATCATTACCTGAAAATCTTTAGAACTATTCAGGGAACGTAATTCCCTATTTTTTTTTTTAAATTAAATAAAACCATTCTCAAGTTCCTGCCATAATAAACAGGATAATATTTTTTTGAAAGAAGTTTGTGTGCCTTTGTTAATATAGGCCTCTTCCATTTCCATGTTCTCAGTGAAGCAAGAGATGTGAGTAAACTTCCTTGCATTGTTTCCTACTATTATTCCTCACTAACTCCATTCCACTAAGTGGCTGGAACTACTCCCCACTAATTCCCGTTCCACTGACACCGTGTTTTCTGTCTCCTAATCCACTGATGCTTCCAGAGGACAGGAATCTCTGTTGAAAAGCCTGCTGATTTATCTTTGTCAAAGATATTTCATCTTCCTGGCTTTTTTACCTGTATTATGAACAGTTATATATGTATCAAATGTACAGTTGTAGTACTTCAGAGGAATCAATTGTGATACAGATGAAATCACTTGCTCCTTTAGGAAATGCACGCTATTGTAGTGTTTTATTTTAAATGCTGCCGCTTCATATCTGTTGGGAGTGGGTTTTACAGGATAAAGGTCGAACTTTAATTACCATCATAAAATGCACATGATAAATTGATCCTAGTAAACTTTAATCTCTCAGTAGAATACACATGTAAGAAAGACAAAAGGCAAACTCCTCATAGCAATGCTAACTTTGCAGCATAATTGGACTATTTTAACTGCAAATGTCACTGTATGTCCATGCAGACTATCATTTTTTAAGTATGTCTTTCCTCACGGTTGCTGTGTACAGGCTGTTCTTATTAGCACACTCCCTGCTGGTCTTCTTGTGGACAGTTCACTCTTACTTTGCACAGACACCCACCCCCCCATGCATTTTGTAGCAGTTAATACAGTTGCATGTGCTTCTGGTGATCACCTTTAGTATCCTTCTGTTGGCATCCTTCTACTCGTCAAGCTCGGCTCTCCTGCATTGCTTAATCGGATTTGTTCTCATCCTCAGAGTTTCTATCAGTTCTTACCTTTACCTCTTAGTAATGTTTCTTCACAACTGCAGTGGCTGCCTCAGTATTACCTCTCTCTTTTCCAGTGGGCCTCAAGTCCCCTGTGCCATGGTGGCCTTGCTCATTACTATTCATTTGAAGTACTTTCCCAGACATTTGGGTATTGTTCCACTCCGTACACTCTGCAGTAGCAAGGATGTTTTTCTGTTTTGACTTTGTAATTGATAAGCCTTGCTCCTTCTTCCTGTCTACAGATTTTGGGAGGGTTCATGCTTGATGGCACATGTTAGGGCGAAGGGAGAAGGCGATGGTGCATGCAGAAGGGATGATACAAAGCAGTCTGGTCATTCTGGGGGGCAGTGGATTATCAGGTTTGTGGATAAACCACACTGATGCTGCTTTTCCACAAAGCTGCTGTCTGGCAGGTCTCACTTTTAGAAATAATGCTACTTGAAAGCAGTTACAGGATTTCCGTGATGGCTACACCTGATGAGGATTTGCTCACAAGTGGTGGGAGAGTGTGATAATGCAGGAACACGTAATGCCTGTGTATTAGGTGTTTGAGATAGGGTACACCTTGTCAACCTGAGCTTCATGTGTGTGTCAGCTGAACTGCCTTGTGTGGAATCCAATTGGGTGGCTTTTGTTTCCATTTTTGGAAGGAATTAGTAATAGAAGTGCAGTTTACCTGATCCTGGTAGTACTGCTTTCAGACCCGAGGGAAGCCTGTGTTTTTCTGGGACAATGCATGAACTGGCAAGCGTAGGAGTACAGTGCAAATTAAATTCAGATCCAAAAGTAGTTGTGTAGGGTGCATTTTCCTTTATCTGGTTTTATTGTTCAATATAGTAAAGATTTGTTAGTATTATCTCAGTATGGTGTGCTGCTGTTCTGAGATAACCTGTGGATCTCTATGACCTGTGGTCATTTAACAGTGCTATCTATGCCTCCCAGATGAGCTAAGGCATTTCTTCTGTTTATTTGCTTATTCTGTGCAAACTGGTGATACCTGGAATAACTTGTGTCCTATATTAGTAGGTATGTGGAATTTACTTTGCGTATTCAAGAGGTTATATATGCAATTATCCAAACATTAATTTTATATTACTCAGAGTGATTTTTCTGTAGGTAGTGCCTATAGACATAGTAATTTTAGCTTGCTGTAAATTCAGTAAGACTTTAAAATATGCTTCACTTATTGCATAATACTGAAGTTTTGACTTCTGCACCTCTGCTATACAGGTTTACTGAGAAGGCGTCATCTATTTAATGTTTCTGTGTTCTGCCTGCATCGACTCCAGAGTCCCGTAGAATTATGTAGCACCTGTGCCTGATTTTCCTGTGCAGTATGTGTTGAATGAGATGCAGTCTGAATTGTGCTATGGAATTCCTGCAGAATCTCTATTATACAGTGCATAGCATCACTCTTGAAATGTGCCTTAGTGAATACTAATCTGTTCAGTGAAATTTCATCTGAAATAGAAATAAGTAAAAGCTAAGAATAATCCACAAAACTGTTAAAGTTGAAATAAATGTGGTTGTCTAAATTTCAACGAAATGTCCAATCGTGTTAAAGGCAGATCTGGACTATGTAAGTGATTTTGGGGAGTTATTTTGACACAGATAATGTCTATCTGCTATTGACAGTCTGTTTGGCTAGTGCTATTCAAATACAGCTACAGTTAACTTTGGTAGAGCTGGGGAATGTAAATGTTTCTTGGGGCTCATGTGGTTGCAACTTGTGAGAGAAAGTCAGATACCTTCCCCCCTCCTGAACTTGTTGTGCTGGTTGGTTAAGTGATGCTGTTTACAATTCTAAGCCTGATGTGAATGTCCTTTAATTGAAGTTTAAAGGTTAAAAAGGAAATTTAAAAAATATGGTCACTGAAATCATGCCTCTTAGAAATAACTACTCCTAGTATAGTTTGTTGTAGTAATAACTGGATCAAAGTCTTGCATTAAGTGTTGCAGAAACGTGTAGTAATCTAGTCCCTGTCTTGCAGATACATTCTACAGAAATGAGGCAGATGTGGACTGAGAAAACAGTTGCTGTACACAAAGTGATTTCTGAGAGTTCCTGAAAAATTCTGTATCTTTTATAATTAAATTATGCAGGAAATACTATTTAGAAGATCATCAGCCAGATTAAAAAATACACAAAACTCAAATGATTTTAAGGTAATCTAGTACAAAGGGTGCCAACTAAATTTTTTACAAATGTAAATGTAGTAATTAAACAGAATATTGATAAAAAATTATCCAGAACTAGAGAAATAAAATCTGCTGGGACGGCAGGAAGATGCTCGGTCTGCATATACTGTGGCGTAAGTTTCAGTGTGGTTCCCTGTAACTAGTGATTTTTCTGCATAATAGGGGGGAAAAAAGCAAAAGGTAACTAAATTGTGAGTAACTAAGTTAACTATAGATATTGCTTAGATGGGAAGACTTAGCTGGTATTTGATGCTTATCCAAAAGTTTGTGTTTGTAAGACTTAGAGAGCTTTCTAGTTGGTGTGCACTTCATAGGAAAGTCAGTATCTGGGGTGATCATTCTACTTGTAATAAAACTTGAGATTGATAAGAAATGTTATTTGAGTATGTGCATAAATGAAATTATATGAAGAATAAGAAATCAGAGTAAGGTAAGAATTTACATATTGGTACACAGTGCAGAAGTGAGTGGAATAGCTCAGTAAGTATGCCAGTTTATTCTTATCAACCAAAGGCAACTTCAAGTAAGTTTTCAAATGGAAGAGAGAAATTTAATGAAAGTACCACCTACTCTTACTTTTTTTCTTTATAGATAAGCCACTGATGGTGGTTTGTGCAAGTTTTGAAGGCTTTCAGTTCCTTTATGTGTATTGCTTCCCACTCTGCTGTAAGGAATTTAACTCTTAAATTAAGTATCTGTTGCATTCTGGTACTCTTTTTGTTGTTGTTCTGTGGTCAGTTTCTGCTTTTAAAATAAAAGAAAATGAAAGGTACTTGAGTGTGGTTTTAGATAACTATGTTAAGAAATGTACTTTCTTGAAAAATTCTGAGTCCTAGTTCAGATTTCTGTTCTGTGGAACAGCTGTATTCTGTTGGAGTCAGCTGAATATTTATCAGGAGAGATCAGAATTGGTCCCTTGACGATTACAGATACTACTTTAATGTCTTCATCAGCTGTCTGTTTCCATAACTAAGTCTTAATCTTTGTTGTTCCTGGCAATAGCGGTAGTAATTTGCAAGTAGTAGAGAGGTGAACACTCATACTACCAAAGTAGATGTAGTTCTAATGTATTCCAGTTTCCGTAGTTCTGGAATGAGCTCGTCATGCTCACAAGGAGGAGAGCAAAGATTTAATTTAGGCTGACATCAATCAGCGAGTGAAAATGGAAAAATACCTTCTGTGCTGGCGGGAAATACCAGTTTTTCCTCTTTTCAGCTCTTCAGTATATTTTTAATTAAAGTGAAAGGTAACATGAGGTCAAATCCTACTGAAGATAAAATGTGAGAGCGTTTTAATTTTACATGAGTTACCAGGTGAAAGTGAACAGGATGCTCCCCCAGGAAGCGTGCTTTCCAGCCTGTTTTCCTAGCAGGACTATACTGTTCACAGCAAAGCACAGTGTTCCAGTAAATTCACCATGCTGTATCACTTAAACTTTAAAATTTATTGGTCTTTCAGAAACACTGATAAAGAATCTAGTACTTGCTTATGGTTTTAATTTAATGTTATGTTGAAGGGTTTGTCTGCTTGCCAGAAGCATTTAAGAAACTAGTCTGCATTGATGCCCAGGGGATTTTACTGTGTAAATCTGTTGTCATTGTTTGGAATTTCCCCTGTTAATCTGCACTGTGTGGATGGTGAAAATAGTAACAGTGTGCAAAATGATGACACTAAAATTAAATGTATCAAAATAGTATTAAAGTAAAGCAAGGAAAGTAGAAAGGAAGTTTAAAATTCACTGAATATTTGAAGCAAGAGTGGAATTAAGAAAGGTATGTTCTTTTATCTGGTACATGAGGGCTGCTGCATAAAGGAATGGCTGTGTTCTCTACTCATCACATCACACATCCTATTCTTCCTTATCTGTAGCATTAATTTTGTGGTTAGATCAGTGATCTGCTTCACCTCCCTGTGTGTGGGATCACAGGAACGTGTGGGAGCAGCAGAGCAGGCTTGTCCTTTTCTCTGTAGACCAGATATGAAGTGAAGTATGTGGTGGGGCAGCAGCCTCCCTCTGCAGCGTGGTGAAATCCCCGCTGAACCACAGCGCAGCTCATCTCCCGGTTAATGGGTGTTCAACGTTGACAGCTTTCTACCCCAGAATTTTTTTGGAGGTATTTTCTGAAGAAATTGAAAGCCGTTTCTCTACCATGGAGCGCTCATCGTTAAGAACTAATCTTTATTATTCTTCCTTAAGAACCAGTCTTTATTATTTGTAGAATAAATAGTGAAATCCTGGTACAAAAACTAAAATGTCAAATGGCAACAAAGGGTGGTTTGGGGTATTTTTTTTTTTTTTTGATGAAAATGCTGGGGATTGTGTTTTACAGGCAGTTCTTAAACAGATTTTTAGCTTGTGCACCCCCTTCTGTGTACCTGTGTACTTCCAGATACCCTTGTTTATACCCAATCATTATATCTGAAATCAGGGTGTGCTAAGTAAGGTAAAAATTAAAACAATGCAAACATAAAAGGTGGAGTAGACTTTTTTTGGATAACGAGGTCAGCTCCCCACACCGACTCCCAGGTTCTGCAGCCAGGGGCAGGGACCCACCATGGGGCTTCTCATGCCTGGGGGTAAGTTCTATGCTCTCTGGTGGCCTTTGGTTTGAGAAGTGGCGTATTCCAGCTAGTCTGAAGTATTCCTGTTTGGATACATCTTGCATTGAGTCTGTGGAAGACCACACTGGAAAGTTTGCCAGCTGGTTTTGGCTGAAACTTTAATTTTGCTGCTGACAGCCTGGGGAAATTACTGTGTTTTAAAGTATATATTAATCTTCTATGAGCTCTAGAGCAAGGTACAAAAGAGAAGAAACAGTTATTAAAGTTGGCAAGATATTTCACTTAAAAACACCTGTTTCCTACTTGCTTCTGAGGGAGTGTAATCTAAGTCAACAATAATCGGGGAAGGGTAGGCTAATACAAATGACTTGGATCTCTTGTTACATGTTAAGTGAATCCCTCTGAGATTGTCCTCTGGTTCATTGTTTCTGTGTTCTGAGGACTGTGCCTTAACATCAGTTTAGCTGAACATGAAGTGTTTGCATCCTAAATACACCATTTTGTACTTCTTATTTTCTGCTTGTCAGACAGCTAATAGTAGGAGAAGGGTGGAGAGGGAACTGCTCCCTTCTTTTACTAAGTTCTGATGTTTCATTTATGGCCTGTTCAATGAAGAGAATCAATAGCAGATCTGCTTTGTTTTCCTTTTCATTTTATGTTCTCTGTGGTATATAGCATCTCGCCAAAGCAGATAGCATCCTTTTAAATTTTAAACCAAGTAATTTTGCAATGAACTTAAACACTGTGAAATCTGAAGACAGACATCCCACCAGGACTCCTGGGAGTCTTAATGTTTTAAGTACATAGTGAGGTCTCTAGAAGCTTAACATCCCTTCAATATAATGTTTTTCTTAATTAAACCTGTAATCTGTGAAGCAATTCCAGAAAGATTTACGAAATAATTGCATTACCTTCATTTCAGGAGGGAGCCTTATTTTAGGCACTCTGAATTCTTCCTCCTGTTCTTCAGTTAATTTTAGTTTTTGTCCTGCTTACCTTCCACGGGTCTTATTGAAGTTTGAAACTTAAAATCCTGTAGAGTTTGTCTAAAATGTAAGCCATATGTACTACCTTAGTGTTATGCGTGATACTTTATTATAGTTGCTAAAAAGGGAGATAGGGTAACTTACCCTGGTTATCTTCTGCACTTGTGGAGACTTCTAGTCCAGTATATGCTTAAAGTCCAAGTCATGTACTGGTGTTGGGGATCACCGTGTTGTAGCAAAGCCTTTCAGTGTAGTACTAAATACGTGAGAAAGAACTATATGGCTTGTTCAACATGGATAGTTTTTATTAAAAATAGCAGGGAAAACACTGTGTTTGTATGAAGGAGGTAGGGATTACAGTTACAATTACAACTTTGTTTCCATTCCTTGTTCGGCTTCTCTGAAAGTTAATGTTTTTCTGTGATTCTCCAGACTACAAGACTTTCCTTTCTGTTCCAGGTACTTAAGTTGCCTTTCACTATTACTTTTGTTACTAGGTTTTTAGTGTTTGTCAAATCTTGCCCAAACAACTTTGTTAAACATTTCTGGCTTTTTGCTCTTTTTGGTGAAATTTCAAGTCTCCCAAAATGAATACTCCAAGTGGCAAAAGAATCAAATATAAAAGCTTGTCCAATGGTCAGAAGAAAGTTTCAGTTAATTCTCTGACATATAAAAAACACCTCGATAGTGCAAGGTGTTGGCAGAGGGTTCTCCTCTCTCTCAATAACTGGTGCGGTAGGGGAGAAAGCTGCTTTCTCAGTTTCATCAGTACAAACATTTTGAGTAAGCAGGGGATAAGGGAATGGGGGGAAGTCTTTTGCACTCTGGGAGCAATAGGATTAGATCATTTCCATGTAAAATGCAATTTTTTTTTTGATATGCGTGTTTAGAAAGATGAATTCTGTGCAGATCATGTTAGTAGAGAAGCGATCATACCTTGCAAGCAACTTTGTGCTCATAATTCATTTAAATCAAAGCGTAGCATCAGAGTATTTGAACTGCTTTCTGTCTAAGGTGACTCTGTCCCTCGTTGAAGGGTGCTGTTTGTCAAATAGAACTGGTGGGTTTCTAAACTTGGTTGATGTTGCTGGCAAACTTTGGGTTAGTTCCAACAGAAAATCATGTAGTTCAAGTACAGGTGTGAAATAGTTTGCTTTTGTTAGAGAACAAATTTATTTAGGGTTGTGTTCTTCCTTGTTTCAGCTCTGGTAATGCTAGATTATGTCCCTTATCTAAATTAATCTTTATTTAATTCTTCCTGTGCAATGGAGATATTTTTGCTGCTGCCTCAACTTCCAGTGAATAAGTATGTTGTTGTAGTACTGTTCTGACCGGAGTTTCCTTGCGCTCCTTTGTGTCTCTCTTCATAGGGCTTTCCTGTCTTCACTTAGTAATTCTGATCCTGTCCTGGGGTTTTTGTGTGTTTGTGGGGGGGAGTTTTTCAATTATTTTTATTTATGGAATTTTTTTTTGCATAGCCTGTCATTTTATTTAATCTCTACTTGCTTGTTTCATGTCTTATGTCTTCCTCCACGCTTTCTTAGCCTTTTCTCATGCTGCCTCTCTAATTAATGTAAATATTCTCAAAACTTACTTATGTTTCTCATATTATCGGCTGTTTGGTCAGGTGCCGTCTGCTTTCCTGTTTAATTTCTGTAAAACATAACTGAGTATCTTCAAACACTGAAGTCTCTTCCATCCATGTTTCTCTGTTATGTTTCTAACTTTTTGCTTAAATTGCAGGGTCAGGGACTCCATCCTGGTACAATATTATGGTGCTAAACATCTTTTCATACCCTAAAGCACGGTTATTAGCATATATTAAATCTAGGATATAGTATTATGTATTTAAGTACTGTACAAAGACTGAACTGTTGGACTCTGTGTTAGCTTCTGTGCTTTCATCTGTTGCTTGACTATTAAAGCTGCTTTTAAAAAAAAATTTAAATTGTTGAGTTAAACTATCATCATTTACACTGGTCCTGGGAGAATTTGAGATGTGTGATTCTGCTATGATATGTATATCTACACAAGCTGTAGTTCTCAAGTGTGCTGTGGTTGCTTCTTTTCAGCCATTCATTACTGCCTCTGGTGATTCTTTTTCCTTACTAGGTGCTTTTTTTCATAAAGTCAGTTTCTTCCTCTAATTTTCTGTATGTCAGAACAAAACCTTTAGGCTGATACAAGGAAAGAATGGTGCAGGAGCTGGTGGGAGGGGAGCAGAGGACTCTTTATTTAAGAAAAAAATGCCAGTTTATGATTTGGAGTATCTGTGAAGCTACTGGCTCGTTAGCCCAGGGGAGCTGTCTTTGTACGGGTGTATTTACACAGGATGACCAAGATATTGTGGTGAAAGATGCTTTAGGTATACATAAAACTTATATAATTTCAAAGTTATTCTCTGGAATGAAAGTACACTCAACCAAACACTTTAGGATCAACTAATATTTTGAAATATTGTTTCTGAAGGTATTTGTACAGATCATACAACGTTCACAGTAACTTTTTTCTTTGAGTGGCTCTAAAGCTCTCAAAGTTGCTAGTACAAATTCACAAGTTAGTGTGGGGGACAGGAAAAGCATGGTTTAGAGACATAAGTGTGCATTTAGAAAAGGCTGATTATGTACAATGGTGAGTGGGAAGAGCAAGTATTTATAAACAAGCCAGCTCAGAAGAAAGCATGAATAGTATTTTCTCCATGGAACATCTTCAATTTGGTTTCTTTAACTGACAAACACCTTCAGCTCTGTATTTTCCAGTGTATGAAACTTAATACTTCCAGTGTATGCACGTGAAGCTGTGGAGAAGAGATTTTTTTCTTTTACTTCCATTTGGCTCTTGATTTAACTACAGAAGGTATTGACCAAACTTTGCTCATTTTCAGTGTCTCCCATTTGGTAACAAAATAGCGGTCTTGCATCCTAATGCTAGAGTTTTCTTAGGGAGCTTGTGGACCTTGTGGATACATGTGGAAGGTTTTTTCTTTTCTTGAAAACAGGTATTTGCTACTTGCTTATCTCTTCTCACTACTGTTGGCTGGCTTTCTAACACACCAGTCTTTCAGTGTATGCTGGTAACTTAAAATGTCTAGAGGAGTAGATTAGATTGCTTTGATAATTAGGAGGACATACCACTTCTAACTTTTGTGCTGTATTGGCTGAAAGTTCAACCCATCATTTATAAACTAATTGGTTTTCTCTGTGGATGAGATGCAAGTGAATTTCAAGAGTTTAGCTGATACTAACTTCTATGTGTCATTTTCATAGACTGGTAAAACAGGAAAGGTAACTTTCCTCTTTTGACACTCGCTTTCAATCACTTCCACTGAAGTAAATAGAAATTAAGAAAATCTTACTGTCCCTGCAGAAATGATTTTTTTTCAGAAGTAAGTTCATTATCTTAACAATTTCTTTCTCAGATACACAGCCAGAAACTTTTTAGTTGTGTAGATTGATTTTTTTTTTTGTAGATTGATCGTTTATAAACACTCTAAAAAATAGTGTTCAAAATTCCAGTACCCTGACATAAATGTAGATAAGTTTCTTTAACAAATAAACATAATTAAGCTTGCTTAAAGTAAGATTCTTTTGTATTAATCCACCTTGTATTATGTTTCTTTTCTCAGGACTTGTTCAGAGTTAGCTTAAACTGGAGGTAGACTGTCAGTGCCTGATGACATGGTGGTAGATGCTGCTGACAAAGGGCCTGGCTTTGAGGAAAAAGGAAGCAATTGTAGTTCTGGATGAAAGCAGAAGGAGCAGAAACCTGCTTTCCAGAGCCGCTTCCCCTTGCTTTTGAGTTTTCTTCCTCCTGTAGGAATAGTGTGTGGTTCTACCCCATTCCTAGCAGCCTTGCAGACACAGAAGATAACTAGATGAGGGAAGAAAGAGGGAAGAGGGACTGCTTACTGGGTTGGTGGGAAAGGTAGGAAGGAGGAAACTGAAGGATGGCGTGCAGTAGTTGGAGATGCTTCATCCTAGGATAATAGTAGAAGAGTCAGGCCTAAAAGAAACAAGTGACCTGCATTGTATCCCACAGAAACCTGGCTTCCAGGAATCCACAGTGCTACCGCTGTAGGACTGAATTTTGCCTACGTAGTTGAAGAGTCTGGAACTGACTCAGTCTTTTGTGGTGCAAATAATATTTCCTGTTGAGTGGCTGGAGTTACCATGTAACTTACTGGTACTGGGATAAAACTGTTCATCAGAAACCAGTTGCATAGATTGGAAATGCTTCAAGACCATCATGTAAATGGGAGCATGTTTTAATGTCTAAATTACAATGCTGAGGTCAGGAGACTATGCACTAGAAGCATGAGACACCTCTGTGACTTCGAAGCAGTTGTTTATGGCACAAACTGCAGTTAAATCTCTGACTACAATGTGAATGTACCACTTGCTTTTAACTGGTTAGCTTTCATGCTGCTGGTAGTGCAGCCACAGCAGCAGAGAATTCAGCAATGTTGGAAAAAACCTGCTTGAGAAACAGAGTAAACATTTAAACAGCAAACCTGTCCTGAGTTCCTGCTGCTGTGGTTACAGTGCTGCTAGCAACAGCTTGTTTAGTTGATTTAAAGCTGGTGTTGCTGTATCTGGGTTACCTGTAGTCAGGCTTGTGACCGCAGGATGCGTTTATCCTTAAACTCTACTTCTGTTTGTGAGCTGGGCTGTGTCACCTGCTTGGGAGTCGCTTATCCAGTGTTTTGAAATACAGGATGAAACATGCTTTTTGTGTCGGTATTGCAGATGCAAGTTCTTAGCCTTTTTATGATAGAAAAAATACTAATTAAAAGTACTTGGGTTTAAAACAAGTGTCAGTTTTCTAGACTTCTATATAGTGGCAAAGTGTTCCATTCTTTGTTTTCTGCAGCTTCAGCATTGTAAAGAGGAGCTGGTGGGTACTGCTTTCGGGCAGTCGATTGCCACTTTAAACTACTTTGGTTTATTTCAGCCGCACATGGCTGATGGGTTAATACCCTATGAAAAGATATGTGTTACTATTTAGCAAGAAATAAATAACAGTGAAAACAAAGAACAGCTCAAGCTTTAAAGTGTGGGGGGAAAAAAATCTAAATGGGGTTGTCAAAGAGTATTTATAATAATAGTGGAATCCCCTTTCGTGAGGGAAGTAAAGCTCTTGGGATGCTCTGTAGGGAGTAATCCTACTCTGACATGGGGTTATTTACTGGGTCTCTTCTGTCTGTGTTTTGTGATATGCTTAGGTATTAAATCTGTGATTTGTTACGAAAGCTTTGGTCTCGTAGTGGTAGCACAGCAGAGTTGGATAGCTTTTTAATTTAGCATTTATAGTAGTAATGCCTAATATTGTACATTGGACACAATGTAGTATTCTGCTTTGGCTGTATAATGATAATTGGAGCAATAATCCAGTGAGACTCAATGATGCCGTTTAATCTATCCACGCCATTCCTTTTTTGGACCTTGTTTCTTCTTTCTTCCTGTTTTTTGTTTCTGGTTTTATTATTATTCACTAAGTGCTGCGTTCCCCTCTGTTGTGAGGTGCTTATGGTTTCTTCTGAAGGAAAAGGGAGGTTTGCTTTCCTCTTTGGATTTCCCCCATTCTTGCAAATTTGTCACTCCTAATAAAAGATGGGG
>VYZM01022381.1:269061-287193 GCA_013398915.1 Dromas ardeola | reverse complement strand
CCTTTCATCTCAATTATTTCTTTGAGACCAAGGAGAAAATTTAAGGCAAAGATAACATAATGGCACTGTTTTTCTGGTGAAAATGGACTAATATGACTTCATTGGCCTGTGGGTTTATATTTGGTAGTACTGGTACTTGAGAACAGCATGCAGGGGACAAACACCGTCACTGTGCTGGGGGGTCAGCTCAAATCGTTGTATCAGCCCGACAGAGGGTCAGATGTTATGTGGGGCGGAAAATAGTCAGGGCTGTTTACGCAAGTTTTATTACCAAAGACAGCCTGTAGATATACAGCCTCTGGCTTAGTAGTATTTCTTTCAGCAGGAGCTGAAGGGCTGTCCGGGGGTTCAGTTTTTATGCTTGTTTGATTTGAGCCTGTTCATTCCAGATTGTGTATGTTACAGATAAATGTCAAAGATAACTTTCTCCCTTTATTGTTGGTTTGTTATTCTCCCTGTTTCTTCTTTTTCTGTGCTGGCATCTCCATCCTGTAGCTGTGAAAGCTCCTGCATCAGCATGAATAGAATAAAATTGATTGAACTAAATCATTTACTTGCAAGTTGCTCCCTTTGCTGCTAAGAAATGCACGAGCCAGAGGAGGCCCAGAACAACTTCTGTACCTCTTGTGTGGGGCAATTGGCATAGAAGGGCTTTCTCAGCAGTTTCCCACCTTGAAAATTTCAATATATAGAATTCTATGAATGATAAAACTCTTAAGTTGTAAGGCAGAAGGTAATTTGTAAAGATCTTAATAGATTATTTACTGTTGTGGGAATGTTTTTCAGGAGTCAAAGTTTTTTTGCTCAAATATTCGTCAGCAACTGCTAACTGTGATACAAATATATTTGTCTTTCTGAGAAAACGAGATACCGTTAAACGCTTTTAAGGTGCATGGATACTGAGCAGTTAGTTACAAAAGGCCTTTCAGTAAGATATGCCTAACGGAAGTGGATAATGCTGTATACTATTGCTGTACGGTTTCCAGGCTTGAAACACTTTTTTTTCTTTTTTGTTTTCCCCCCTTTCTCTTGTGAGCTCAGTGAAAACTGTAGGTGGCATGTAGGCTCACATAGGTAAATTGTATAGCATGTGTGCATATTTCACGTTTAGGTTTGAATTTTTAATGGATACTGGTTCTTTAAGGAAATAGCTTACTCTGTTAATGGCAATTGACTTGTGTAATATTGTTCTACTGTAATTATTTAAATAGTTATCATGCTTTAAATTCAGGAAGAAAAATAACACTGCATTACTTGCCTCATTTATCTTAGGACTGGCATCACTAGTGTGAATGTTGTTTTGCGAACATAAAGTTCAGCTTGTTTTCTGTGGTTTTAGGGCTGACTTGCGTATCTCTTAATTCTTGTGTTTTATGCAGGGTTCAGTGGTCTCAGTTTAAAGGCTATTTTATTTTCAAACTGGAGAAAGTAATGGATGATTTCAGAACCTCAGCTCCTGAACCAAGAGGCCCCCCCAATCCAAACGTGGAATATATTCCCTTCGAAGAGATGAAAGAAAGAATCCTGAAAATTGTCACTGGATTTAATGGGTATGTATCTTTTTTCTAAAATCAGTATAACAAATATACTTTCCCAATTTTAACTTAGTAGCTTTGTACTGTCTGTCACTGTTTGTTTTGCTTCCCCAAATAGATGAGCAGAAGCAAGTATATACCTTGGAGATATATTGCAGTAGTTTCATAACTTTCACTTTGTTATTCTGCCTTTGAATGAAAATTATGACATCCTGTGACATGTCAGTTACTTCAGTGTTTTTCAATATGTAGTTATTTTTTTAGTAATACCCTTCAATGAAGCATGGCATTACTATGTGCATTTAATAGGTAAAATAGACAGATTTATTTCAATATATTTTGGGAAACCTAATTGAAAGAGGTCTTTTGGTGTTCAGTTCTTAATTGCTTTGTGGCAGTTCAGTAGCTTTTGAAGTAATGCCGTGATAAACATGCTTCCCAGGAAGCAAGGTATACCTGGCTTTGAATTGTTAAATTGTGCCAGATTCAAATTTATAGACCTATTGCTGACAGTGTCTTAAAGTGTATACCTTTTGGTTTCGTAATTATGGAAGTTTTGTTTCCTTTAAAATAAAGCTCCTGACTTTTTTTTCCTGTCTTTTATTTGGTGTGTCTTTTTTAATATAGTATTGTTCTTGTTTCTAAACTGGATTACATAATTACCATAAGCTGAGACATCCTGCTTCTGGTTCTCAATACTTGCTTAGAGACTTTTTCAACATTTTTCTCGGCTTGTCAGTAAACGGCATACTATAAAGCTTGCCTCCCTGTTACCCTGAAATTTCAGATTTGGAGGTGCTACTAACATGTCTTTAGTATCATATTTTGATGCTAGGTTAATAATTCTTACTGTCATTGTTCCATACTACTTAATTTATTTGCAGTGTAAGTGTCTCTTAGAAGTCAGATCTCCTCTCTCCCCACTGCCTCTAATTGCTCTCGTGTAGGATGCTTCTAAGAATGTGAGATTCAGCTTGTTCTCAGCTATCCAATATTTATACTGGGCTACTTCACCGAAGGAATTTAAAAACAAACCTATCCTTTATGCCCGAGTCTGCCTCTCACCCGCCTCCCCCAGCGTTTTGTTAATGCTTCGCTGCTCACAAAATTTGTAATGTTCTCTCATGGAGAGAGCTAATGAATGGGCTGCTGTTATCTTCCCTTGTTCCAAAGTGTGCTAAACAAACCTCTGGGTGACCAAGTCCGGAGCTTGCTCTGTGGCTGTGCTATTTTAATCTATTGCCGTAATGCTTAAGAGTGCTCAACTTCCTCATGCTTTGAAGTGAAACACCCAGTCTTTGAGGAAGCAAACTGTGTACATTCGTTACCTTAAAGAAAATAATGTGTTAGGATGTTCAGAATCTAGGGTTGTAGAATAGTTCATTTAGTAAACTCTACAACTCCTACAGTGAGGATGTGATTGTGAAAGCTGAATCATGTGGAGATGTGTCCAAAAAGTAACAACAGCAGGTTTTGGTTTGTGAGATTGGATATATTCAGGCTTCTTATTTAGTTGTGGACGTGATTTTTAGGGTACCGGAATGGAGGAGGAAGCTACTTGATGTGACCTTATTAGGATGTGTTTATCAGTGCTCATTTAAAAGAGTAAGCGAAGGAGATCATTAGAAGTAGCTAAGTTTTTTAAACTTTCTTTTAAAGTCAAAAGAATTAACAAATT
This sequence comes from Dromas ardeola, assembly GCA_013398915.1. NCBI lineage: Eukaryota > Metazoa > Chordata > Aves > Charadriiformes > Dromadidae > Dromas > Dromas ardeola. The sequence continues at coordinate 283,980 of VYZM01022381.1, read as the reverse complement.
AAGAATGACCCCTCTTTTAGGGTCTTTCTAGATGAAGGGTCTTTTAAAGAAAGCTCAAACTGGCTGTTCAAACCTTACTGTATCTTACTTGACATTGTGTAATATGCTTGCAGAGCCAGATTCTCATGCTATGCTTTAAAATTGCTTTGGAGTAGGAAGTTCTTAGGACTTGCCATTTTCTTTATCCTTTGCTAGTGACGCAGAAAGTTCCAAGGTAAGTTATTGGGGATTTCATATGATAGATGAGTCTTCACAGCATTAATAAAATAGATATAATCATAATAAAAATGTTCATTTGTGTATATTTTTGGCTACAATTTACTGTGGCTATTACAAGTAATTTCCCCAGATATCTCTTGACTCCTGTCTGTATGATGAATTTCTAATTTATTCTGAGCTGTTGTGCTACGAAGTGCAGTTTTGAGTGTTTTTGTATGGAATTGTGAGTGGTTACCTTAAAAAGGCAATTAGGATTATTCATGCACTAAACTAATTAAATTTCTAAGCATTTAAGGTCAATTGTTGTACTGCTTGCAAACTCTGGTGTTCACGTATACATTTACACCAACTTCAATTACTTTTATTTTAAAATCACATTGTTAAAATATTTGAAAATAATCGTTTTACCAAAAAGAATTCGTAAGGTGAAGTTAACTTTGGGTTTTGCCAACTAAACCCATTTACAAATGTTGAACAAATTACATGCAAAGGAGGTGATAGTGTGACACTTGGTGCCATCTGCTGTTCAATAAATGAAGTTCAGTTTACTATGGAAAATTTTGGAGGGGAATGAACTGGTTTTATCTTTTGTTTAGACATTTTGTAGCTGAGAGTAAAATAGGATGGCAACTTTTACTTCTGGAGTTAGTTGCAGGCTGCACACGCGTGAGTGTGCTTGTTCCCCAAGTAGCCAGGACTGTATTGGTGTTCACAAAATACTTCATGTCTTAGTACTCCAGGTGTCCAGTTAAAGATAAACACAAATTAGCCAGGCAGTAATTTTTCAGGATGTCTTACAGATTTGGCTGATGAAAAAGAACTTAAAAATCTGTGTATTTTTGTTCCTGTGAATTAAATTGATTTTGAATGGACAGTCTGGTCTATTTAAAATATTACAAAGTCTCTTTAAGTGGGACTTTTCAACCTCAAAACAAAATGGCCATCAATGAGAAACAAGAGATACAATTAATGCTGTACCTATGTGGAAAAGTTAACAGATGAAGTAAATTCTTTGTGACTGAGTTAGAGTTGGGAATTTGGTTAAAAGAGGGCACTATGCAGAAGTTGAGCATCATGAAGAACTTGAGGGTTAGAAAGATTACTGCTGACCAAAAATTGCTGAACAGCAGCACTATTTGGTTGATTCTATGGAAGCTTTGGGGAAATTAATAATGAGAGAACAATTGTTAATCTTTAGAGCCTTTGTGTAATAAACTGAATTAAAAGGAACAGTTGTTCCTAGTTTGTACTTACCAAACTTTGGGGATGGGAGAGAAGATACTTCTGGGTCAAAATAGCTAGGTGAAATGTATTTTGCCTGTGTGCCAAAACACTCGGTTTCTGCCATTTTACTTGCTTTTAAATAATAATACATCAAAGCTAATGTTTTAGAAATACTGTTGTCTTACAGGGTTACTTCTTGCAAGTATTTAATGTTTCGTCAGCTGTATTCTAACTCTCCACTGCTGATTGATGGAGATTAGCTTCACCATCTTTCTATTCTTACAATTCAAGCAAAGAGAAGTTGGTATGGTGTAATTCAGAGCGAATAGCAAGGCATTAACTCGTAGGGCAAATGTGATACAGGTTTATGTTTTTTTTCAGGTAGCTGTGTTGGCGCTAGGGCTAAGGGTGGTTGCATTGTAGCCTCCCTCCTTACTGTCTTCCGGTTGAGGATTGTAATTTCCTCAGCAACGTAACACAGACAATTCTGAAAAACATAATTAAATTGTTGATACTTGGTCACTCTCTTTCTGATTACTACTTGCTTTTAGTCGAAGTGTCATGTGGTATGATTAATGATAGCTATGCTGACCTGTTTTCACTGAACTAGTGGTAGATCTGTGCATCTTTGAGATGTGGCTTTTTAGCTAATGAACTAAGGTTCAAATATATCCTGTGTTAGCTAATGAAATAGTCGAAGATACTGTGTACAGAGTTCCTCAAAAAATAATAAAAGTTGAATTTTTACAAAAAATTACAGTATAGGGATATACACACACACACACATATGTATATGTATGTAAGTCTATTGGTACTGCTCTGGAATTGGTGTATGCGTTGTATTCCCAATCAAGAAATGGTTCTTAAGTATTGTATTTTATCAAAACTCTTAGATGAATTTTTGAAATGTTTATGTCTTCAAATAGTTAACTGTAAAAACGCATGATTGCTTATTATTTTATTGAAATAACTTTTAAAGTATTTTCCTATTTTGTCAAAAGTCACAGAAACTTGTTAAAATGTGGCACTATGAGTTTGCAATGAAACTGAGAGACATCTCAGGTAAATGGTAAATGTATGTAAAGTATTGCTTGTCTGAAAGGTCAGTTTCTCACTTAAGTAGGGATGAAATTGAGTGCAGAATTTTCAGAAAACAGAATGTGATGCTTACAGACTTACATATCTTACTCAGAGTTTAATTATTTTTACTGAGCTATTCCTTGATAGATAAGTATACTGTCCAGTTGTGGCAAAATAGAATGTTTGTAACAGCTGAAGTATAATGGTTCTACTAATTCCAACACTTAATGTTTTTTTTTCTGTAAATGTATTTTGTAAAACATGAAATAAACTACAAGTTGACAATTTTTTAGCTCTAGTGTGTATGACTCAAATTTGTTTTGAAGCGCTTATCATTTCTGTTCTATATATTTGAATAAAAAAATACAGTCTTAAACTGTTTTACTGTTGATGATCTAATTTCCTTTTCATTGTTTTAATGAATTGTTTGAGTGGGATGATGTATTTAGGATTCTACTAAAGAGTTGTGGTGGTGAGCACAACATGCAGTGCTTTGTTACCTTAGAGTAAGGGATTGGGAAAAATAAGGCCTTGAGTTACTAACCTGTATTGCTAATGATAACAAACTTCAGTACTAGTTTTCTTTCTGTCTTCTCAGTAAGGGGCAAAAAGCAATAACGTTGTTGCTTTCTAGCAGTCACGCTCATTAAAATAAAATTAAATTGTTATAAATCTATTTCATTGCAGCATCCCCTTCACCATTCAGCGACTCTGTGAGTTGCTGACAGATCCTAGGAGGAATTACACAGGAACAGACAAATTTCTAAGAGGTGTGGAAAAGGTATGTATTTTTGAGAACACGGCTAACCAGTCACAACTGCCACTTAAATAACTTCTGAATTACTGCCAAAGGTCTATTGGCTTCATTATGACTCATAGCCACGGTATAGCTAATAGCTACTTTAAGTGTATGAGTTATTTCATAACTTCTAACATCAAAAAGCAGTTTTAACATAACTTATTTAAGGCATAAAAATAAATCTCAGGGCTGCAATTGTTGTGTTTCCTAATCACTGTGCAGTACTGAAACTGTACTTTGTGGAGGGTGTAATGTCACTTTTTATATTGAATCCTAGCTAGAAATAATCAAATAATCAGCTGAAATAATTTGAATTTTTTGATCAGGCCTTGCCTTCCACGTTGGGGTTCAGATTAGATCCAGTCGGTAAAGAAGGGAGGCCCTTTTTCCCGCCCTGTCTTTTGTTTCAGTATTTAAATCCTCTTGTGCAGAAGCCTGTGCCTTCATAGAAACACGCAGATGCCATTTAACGGTATTTTATAGCTTATGTCTGAATGTAGGATTTTTCAAAAGTAGATAACAGACTTTCAGGATGTGGTTCCACTTAGGATTTTCCTGATGGCAAACTTGGCTTGAGGTTCCTACTTAGACTATTTGGTCGAAGAAGGGTTAACTTGTAAATGGATTGCTTTTCACTATTACAGTGGATGCAGTCAGGTGTATTCTTGCAACTTAAGATGGGAAGGAGATGGTCAGGAATAAATGATGAGATGGGGATTTCACAAAGCAGTTTCTTAGCTAACAATGAGATCTGTGAAACCACATCTCAGGTTTTAAGGAGAGCCCTCATTAAAGTTCATCTGGGTTAATTTAGCCGGCCCTGTGATAAAAGTCCCCCTGTATAATTGGGCTAAGTATTGATTCGAAGAGAGAAACTTACCTCATTTTTAAGCTAGATTTCTAGATGTTCCAATTGATTTAGTCTGCACTGCCATTCAAGAGGGAGAGGTGGCTAAGCAAAACGTACTGAATTGATCATTATTCAGCAAAACGTACTGAATTGATCATTATTTTTGCCCGTTGTTTATGTGGAGGAAAAGCTAGTAATTTAACACTCGAAATATGGCTGTGCCAACAATAGCTAGTATTGCTTGCGCACTTTTGAATGCAGGACTTGTGTACGAATAGAGCATTTCTCCAGCAATTCAGAAGTTTTTCAGCATTTTGGAATACTTTGGTTTCCAGAGATACTTCAGTTAGAAATTACAAACACTTGGGCCTGAGGCTTAATGTGCTGGTTTTGTTATGACAGTAACCCACTTACGAAAATACTGACTCTTAATGTAATTATGGCCTGACCTTGTCAAGAGGGAGCAGAGATACTTTCTATGTATCTGTCATCTGTTGGTAGCTTTCAACCCAGTTTTCTGTAGAGGTACTTTAATAGATATCACCAAAAAATTGTAACTCTCCTAAGTTTTGGGATGTCGTCAAGAGCTGAAGCTTCTGTTTCTAAACTCTTAATATGTTGTTTGTGTATTACAGAATGTCATGGTTGTCAGCTGTGTATATCCATCTTCAGAGTAAGTATAATTCTTTTTCTTGAAACTTTAAGCTTGTGTTAGCAAGAGGGGAGAATGTGCGCGTGTGTCTCTGATATGTTTCTCTTGCTGGTATTCAGAAGACAGCCATGCAGAGTTCAGTTTTCATCATCAGTAGTTAAGTCAACAGTAGTGATCGTGGTCTGCAAGTTTTACATGTAGTAATTTGGAAGTGAACAGCGAGCTCTGGAATCAGATACATGGGACAGTTCAGTATTATCCCCCAACACTAAGCTGTTATTTTATACCATAGCTGGTGATGGAAAAATGGGTACCCCTCGGTAACTGTTGTGTTGTAAATTCATATCCTAACCTGTTTCCCCAGTGTACTTTATAGGTAGAGAACCCCTTGAGGACTTACAGTGGGGGACTGTTTAAGTTGGGGGGGGGATTCTGTGCAAATAAGCTTAAAGTAATTTGAAGTTCCTTTATTCATAACATTCTAATGCTTGCTCTTTTTTTTTTTTTGTTAGGAAAAATAATTCCAATAGTTTAAATCGGATGAATGGTGTTATGTTCCCAGGAAATTCACCAGGGTACTCTGACAGGTAAGTTAGTTTTGGGAGTTAACTTTTTCTGGAGAAAAGCAAGGTAGTTGTGGAAATAGCTGGTTCAGATCCCTTATCATTACCTGTTCTGATCCCAAATAGGTAGCCTCATAAATGGGGTGTGACATGGAATACTGGGGGAAGGAGGGTAGAGGACGCATGAACATACACACTATGTACTCTATTTTTTGATCTTTTTGTAACTTCATTGTTCAGATGGGTTTTTTATTTAAAGTTTTTATCATAGTTTGAGTGTTGTAGGCGAGGAATTTTTTTATTCAATATAAAACAGCAAAGTACCTGATCTTTTTGTTTTGTTTTGGTGATCTTTTAAAACAAGGTTATAGGTGCTTTCTGCCTAGTAGGAACAAATTACTAAAAGGATGGTTTAATTTTTTATTATTATTTTTAAAGATCTAATGTAAATGGTCCTGGAACTCCCAGACCAGTAAATCGACCGAAGGTTTCTTTGTCAACTCCTATGACAACAAACGGTTTGCCAGACAGCACGGAACATAAGGAATCAAGCTTGCAGCAAACAGAAGATAAAAAACACAGGTTTGTGAGGAGTAATATGTTTTGAGTTTTTATTCTTCTCAGTTTTTTTTTCCACTTACGCTTTAAAAATATTTCAAAAGAGAATGGCTATCTAAGGTATGCATAATCAAGTCTTAACATACGAGTAACTGCAGCAGGATTTGTTGTTTAGTTACTACTGTCTGGGCTGTCCAGATAACTATTAGCTCAGCTTTCCACAGTTGCAGTAATGCATCTTGTAAGTGTATGGGATGTATAGTAAAAATTAAGAGTGACCAATAGAGTTCAGAAATTCACCGTTACCATATTTGTGTCAGGATGTTAAACTATAACCACATACCGTATTTCATAGATGTTTGCCACTGATTCTGACAGTAGGAGCTATCTGTGATTTCTGTAATTTGGACCCACCAGAGTAGCCTGAGCATTCTGCATTTTCATTGACAGACAGGTGAAAGAGAAGCGATGGCTTTGAGGTTTTCTTAGGTAGTAAGTGAAGTCAGTTCTACTGTTTTGTGAAGTGTTTAGCTTGAAGTAGTTGCTACTTTTTTTTTTGTAAAGTACAACAAGATACAGAATGTTTTTCTTCAATAAAAACTACTTTTGTTCTTTATAGTGAATCACCAGCATCTGAATCGGAAGGTGCTCAGAGCAGCCCGGTAAAAAATAAGCACTGTGAAGATGATGCTGCAGAAGCAGAAGGGCATGAGGTAAAAAGACTTAAATTTGACAAGGAAGGGGAAGCCAGAGATGCACCTAACCAAACTGCCTCCAGTGAAGCTTCTTTAGGCGTGGGGGAAGAGACAGAAACATCCTCTGCATCTCAGGATAAAGAAAAAGATGCTACTTGTGCCAGACAGCACTGTACAGAGGAAGAGGAGGAAGGTATTTCAGATTTTATTCTCTTTGCTCTATGCATTTTCCAAGGAGTTGGGACTTTCTTTGCAGGGGGCCAATGCTATGGGGGTTGTTGAGTGTCTCCAGTTATGCGTAAAGATGAACTGCATGTTCATGCTTAACTTTAGCATCATTTAGCAGTTCTGTTATTTCTTCTTTCTTTGTCCTACATCTCTATTAAAAAATTTATAAAATTGTACTTATACTCCTCTTGGGCAGTAAATTACATGAGGGCGGTAATGATGCACCAAGAATTTGAGAATCCCTACTTCAGGGTATCATCAGATGTTCTCAGCCCTTCTCCAGAAGGGTGATGGGTCATATCCACATTTGACTGTCTTTATTACCAATAAGTTACTGAAGTACAGATATAAAATTATGCTCTTTCACTGAGGCAGGCCGAGCAACAATCTCTCCAGATCCTGTTAGAACAGTGAAAATTACCTTGCAGTAACGTACCCTGGACCTAACTGAAAAAAAAAACCAACTGCAGTTAAGAGACTGATCTATTTCTTACATATCGTCCGAAGCTTCCTTTTTATATTTATTTTTTGTGGCTCACGTATTCGTAAAATGTTCCCCTAGATCATGATGGATGTACACTTAAAACAGTAATGTTTTCAACATTTCCGAAAGACTGCTTCTGAAGACATGTGAAGGAATGTGGGGATGCAAGAAAAAGTTACATGTTGGATTGTGTCTTTATCCACCAAGGCTTAATTAAGTGAAGCTACCTATTTAATAAAAAAAAAATTGGACTTTCTTTTGTGGTAGATTATGATAGCTTGGCTGTTCTGATGAAGTTGGCTCATACTTTACATCTTCTAATAAGATCGGGGATTGTCAGTTTTTGCTGTCTTTGGCTGTGTTGTAGAAGTATTGCTCAGCATAGCTGGGAATGGGAACTAGCCGGATTAAGATACATTTTAAAATGCCTTAGTAATACTGTACTTTCACCGTTTCTAGAGTCCTTCATGTCTCCCAGAAAAGTTGGTCCAGACAGAAAAGATAAAGAAAAAGACACTGAATCCTCAACTGTGAATGAAGAGACCTCTGAGGAGAACAATCAAATGGAGGAGTCGGATCAGTCTCAAGGCGGGAAGGATTTACACTTGGATGACAGTGAAATTAGCGGCTCTGGCAGTAGTGGAGCTGACTGCAGTGAAACTGAAGAGTTAGGGTCCTATGCTAGCGAAACTCCCGAAACTTCATCAGAGACCCCTATGGAAAACAGTGATGAAGCCACAGAAGTTGCAGATGAACCTATGGAGCAAGACTAATTTAAATACACTTAGATGCAGTATTTTCCTTAAGGCTCCGGTTTTACACTGTATAAATAATTTTATGTAATAAAGTGGACCTTTAGTTTTACAAAAAAGAAGCAGGTTGTAAAATAAACTTCTCCATGGATTGAACCTTGAAAGAGTTGTACATGATAAGAACTGTGAATACCAGCTCCTTCAGGTCCTGCTTACCGCTGAACTTTCGTTTGGTCAAATCAGTGGTTTGTGTATAGTTTTTTTTATTTAGAATAAAAGTTTTTAAACTGGAAGGTAATTATAATTTTGACAACTTTTTTGGAGATTACCACACCTAGTTGTATGTAAGCAAGAAAGCTTTTTGTCTCGTCTTTTTCTGACAGCTATAGCAGTTACTTCATATTTTGGTTACAGTTTCAACATTTGACATGTGAAATATGGGGTTTCATGCTGGTTTCCAGATTTTTATTTGAATACACACTATGAAACCTTATGTTGTGTGTTTAAAATGTGTTACATTTCACACACACATATATATGCACGCATGCACATGTATGTGTACCCTCACTCTTCAAAGGGGGAAATGGTATATTTTTCTGTTTCTATAGAAGATAAATACGGCAAATACTTTTTCTATAGTGAAAGACTGAGTTCACCTCTCAAGGCACTTTGTTTTGCCTCTGGAAAACAAAACAAATGAAATCTGGCCCATATGAAACCCTGGAAATATTAACATTGTTGAAAACACCAGAGTAAACACATTCCAAGAGAACTGTTCAGATTACAACATTTTTGTATACTTCTGAGGTGCCTGAGTGAAAGGATTTCATTTATTTATGAGAAAATGTGCTTTATGTTGAGAACGTTGTAATCAAAACATTAGCTTAAACTTTTGTAGAAGAAATGTTTGAAAATATGATAAGAAAATATCTTGGAAGAAATGAACAGGTACTTGCCTTTTTGAGCGCTTCTTGGAGCATTGTGAATATTGTAGAGAAGTCTCAAAATTATTCTAAGTATGCAGATGGCATCGGTATGATCACACCACTGTATTGGAAGAATTAATATATGACCGTAGTTATGTACCTGAGCTAAACGACTAAAAGGTTTAGGGGTGCATAGAAATCACCATGATTTGTATAACATTTTGGAAGTGAACTAAATATTTTTGAACATGCTACTTTGACAGCCAGTGTTACATTTTTTCAAACCAGCTCAAAGCACAAACTACTGCTTTAAACTCTCGATATTTTCCAGTTCCCATATTTAAAGACATGCAAGCTGCAACCTCCCAGTCACAATTACTGGCTGCCAAATTTATACCTGTTTCTTCAACTGTACCTTTTTGATATTTAGAATTTTTAAATTTCTGTAAAGTAGATTTTTGTAGATTGTAATGAGTGCTCACTGCCATTGTGAAACGGTATATAATTGTATAATTTCTGTGTGTAAACTGAATGCTTGGGCTTTCAATACAGTATTCATATAAAGCAATAAATATTAATGTTATGAAATATCTGAGTACATTTTTATCAGAATTGTCCCTCTTTGGTTTTAAGTTCACATACCTGGAGTACAAAAATGACCTCTAAAATGCATGCGGATAGTTTCTTGTACTACATGGTATGCTTTGTATCGTTTGGGGGAAATCTAAGTTTTGATTAATACCAGAATAATTTGGCTCAGTTGGAATATTTATAAAGTTACTTCTTGCTGATGTTACCTATCAAGTTCTAAGCAGACAGGATTCAGGGAGATGCTTGCCAAAAAAATAAATAAGTTATTAATCGAGATCCCTTTACAGAAGGAAAGTTGTACTTTGACTCATTTTTATTGTGCTTAGGGGTTGGATGTGTATTATAAAATTAAAGGACTGAACCAAAATGTTGAAATTAGGAAAGTTTAAAAATACAGTGACATCTTACACTTTTTTTTTAATATTTTGCCAATGAGAACAAAATTTTAAAATTTTTAAGTTTAGAGATTTCTGAAATTTTCTTTAGACTGTTTATTTGTGAAGATATTGTCAATAAACTTGTTCTTTAAGCACCTGTGACCTTTCGATATGTTTGTTTTAGCAGCACTAGTGCCACAATTGCAAAGACTTGCAGAAGAACTTTGAGGTATGGATCCATTTATGTATCTGCAATATTTTTTTTTCAATGGCTAAGAAAATTGAAATCATGCTTTAACATCCCAGTAAGCATCTTACTACTAAACATGTGCCTACATTTAAAGATTGCATTTACTAAATTAGAGAAGATTCTCACCTTTTTCTATAAAATGTGGATTTTAAAAAAGGACACAAACCCACTGCATTTCCAAGCAGCCGTATTTTGTCAGAGACATTGCACATCTCCAGATGCACAAGCAGCTGCTTTGCCGTGTGTGTGGAGGTGTAGCACTGAATCTACTTTCATAGCTTGTATTTTTCTAAACCTGGGTGCTTTAAGTTCCCTAAGTCTGTACACCCAGAGCCTGTGTCTGTATACAGCTGCTCAGGCAGATTTGGTCATTCTGCTTGTGTTCACAAAGGCAGCGTATGGTTAAACCCCAGAAAACCAGGCTACAGGTGCTTTATAGCGTTCATGGGTGTATTTCCTATTAAAACCCCCCTAGGGGTTAGCCCATATGGGGCTAGAATATAAACAGACAATGTAATGGAGCTTACTTTTCAGAATACAAGGTGAAAGTCAGCCCTTAATTCTGCTCTTGATATTAAAAACCCCAATATCTTGCTATCTCAGAAAAGTTGATTTCCTTAAAGTATCTGAGACGCTCTGTCAGCCTTGGTTTTTAAACCTGGGGGACTGCTTCAGTACTTGCGAGAGAGAGGGAGCTTTCTAATATGGTGTGTACTTGGGGTTACAAAGTCTAGTATGTTGAAGTTAACGTTCAAAAATCAGAGTTGATTCAGTGGATGGAGCAGAAGTTGCAGGAATTGGGGGTTAATTTATGTGCAGCAACTTCTGCTGGGTGCTCTCCAGGGACCATCCCACCGGAGGGGCGTGGGGCAGGCTCAGCTCCGCAGTGCAGGGCTTTGCTGTAGGGCAGCCTTCCATCCTGTCCCGCAAACGGAGCCGGGACCAACGAAAGCCATGTCCTGGCCTGGGGCTGTCTGCACACGGTATTGGGGCAGGGATTATTGCTGCTTTCTGTATTGCTCACCAGGTCCAGGACAAATTTGGACTTCTTGTTAAAATCCTTTTGGATCTCCTGCTGGCTTGAACAAAGTAAACTTTTTTCTTTTTTTTTTAAATACAAAAATTGTGTTCTGAGGTTTTCCAAGGCCAAGGCACCTCTATCTGCAGCACTGAGTCTCTACTGTTTTTTTAAAAACATTTCAGCAGGAAATACTCCTGGCTGGAAAAGTAAATCGGATGGCATTTCAGTTTATGCCTAGCCTAGGGCATGCAGGAAACCGGCTGAAAAATATTTCTTCTGCTGCTTCAGTCTGTGAGAAATTTTGTTCGTATGTTGTTTTTCACTCGAGCAGTTTACTGAAAAGCTGCATCATGACTCCAGCAATATTGTTCTGGCTCTGGTAAAAAAAAAGAATCAAGCTTTTATTTTTAGATTCTTTGTTAATTGTATGGCAGGGGATGGGATGGGGGGGGAAGAGCTGAAGCTTGATAGAATCTTACGAGTTTTCTGTTGCAACAGTTAACTGGCAACACAGTGATTAATTTAAAAAAACCCTTTTTTTCTAGAATGAATGCCTTCTATTGACTACAACTGGCATTTTTGATTGCCAATCCTTTGGCGTTTTTTATACATATGGTGTGTATTTGCATCTCAGTGTGCCCGAGGTCAGTGTTTTCCAGTTAGGCAAGAGGTACGGATTACAGGAGGCATCCCAGTTACATCCCTCCCGTTACCAATGGGAGACCCACGATTTGTCACGTAACTTCTGTTAATCAGAGCTCTTCATCCTTATTTGCCCCAAGGACATTCATGCCAGCAAATTCTTTATGGGTACAATGTTTTTTTAATATCCGCATGGTTTAATTGAAAGGGTTTAGCTGTGAAATTTGCGCGTGTAGGCTTTATCATGTATCTACGCGTTTGTGCTCTCTGTACGGCTGTACAGGGAATCGCTCTGCTGCTGGGCCTCTCCCACAGGTCGATTGTTATAACAAGTTTATGGCATGTTTTGTCTTCATTTCTGTATTTGTGAGCTGGTTCTGGGACACAAGGCACCTCCTTGCCAGGATTTCCAGCCTGTCAAAAAATACTCGTGCCAACAAGCTTATCTCCCGCAGACTTAAATTTTTAGGTTAAGAAATAATCCTGCGTTTTGTAGCTGAAAGAGGATGTTCTGATTTCCCTGGACAGAAATGGAAATAATGTTTTGGTTCTGAATGATTTTAATGCATGTGAACACGGCACCTGAAGTTGTTCCCCAAGCTTTGGACTATTATTTACCAACTCTTCTGCAAGGTGCACTGTAAATTGTTGGATTATTTCATTTGTAAATTGACCCTCTGTCCTCGCATTCACTCAGGAAAGCTGCTTTTCTCCATCCACGTTTATTGCAATAAACTATAGACAAAATTCTTGGGCTACTTCTGGCTTTTGGAGATTCTTACCAGGAGTAAGCGGTGACAGAAAGTACTCAGGACTGGGCTTTTCCCTGCGTATCGTGGTCCAGTTTGTAACTGCTGGACCATGTAACCCCAGGTAAAGATACAAGAAATACTGAGGGCCACCGAACACCGCAAAGTTAACAGTGGCTCAGGCTGGTGTTATTTGTTATGTGTGTCTTCTGCCACTGTGATACCACAGGAAACTTGTCAGTGTTTAATGGTCCTTAAACCATTCCCACTCGTGGATCGCAGCAGCTTCTTGTCTAAGTGTAGTGCTCTTGTATGAAATAAGCATAAATACTGCCATGCTCTTAGGCCCATTCTAAGTGATTTCTTCGCTCTCTCAATGATCTGGGCTGCTTTACAGGTCAGTAAGGGTGTCACCGAATATTTGAGACAAATCATCTCAGCAGCATATGAAGCTGTCGCTCCTCATCTTGTCCTTCCATGCTATTGAGAACATGCCGGTGACCGGCGTCCTGCTAGCGATTCTCCGGTGCGTTGGAAACCCTGTTGGTTTATCTGCCACCCCGGTTTTGTGCCTGCAAGACTAAACAAACCCCGTTCTCCCAACCGCCCCTGATAGTGTGTGCTGTTCTGAGCCATTGCTCTTCTCCCGCTTGTCTCCCGCGTCCTCTGATTGCTGTATCCAAATCGGGACACAGTATGCCAGCTGGGGCCTCCCAAGCAGCGCAGGGAAATGCCTCCCCTGTGCTGTGTGTATGCCTCAAAGTGGTCCTTGACTGTATCCAATTTGTGGTCCACTGGAATCTCTAAGTCATTTTCTGCCCAAGTTGTTTCTGAGCCGTGATGTCCTGTGGCAGGTATTTGATTTTGCCTGAAGCGTACTGTTCCGCTCTTGACTCCCTCCAGCTAAGTTGTCGTGCAGCCTTTTGTACCCTTTCCAAAGTTTTCTTTTTTTATTTTTTAAAGATTTCTTTGACTTCTCCTCTTGTTCTACAAGGTCTTTACAAGTGCTTCTCCCTTTGCTGTGCTCTGCTGTCAGGGGCACTTTATATTACAGTGCCCTCTTGTTAATAACAGTCTGGAACAGAACTGGACCCAGCGCAGAAGAGCAGATACCTGCAAGATTCAAACTGATCTTAAACCGTGCGTCAGGGCCTTCAGTGATGGAAGTGTACGTTGGTAACAGAAACAGCTCGTCCTTGTGGGTTTCACGGGAACTGTAGCAGTCAGCAGCTCCAAACGGCAGCTGCTCGGCCCCTGCTGCTGAGTCTGCTCCGATCCCTCACCCCGGCACTCATGTTCTCAGACAGCTTTAGCACCATTCACCTCTCTCTGTCGCTACAGCCTCTTGCAATATTCTGGTAGGCAGATGCCCTTGCAGCAGATCTGCGAATGCTTGTGAAATGCTGTGAAAGCCTTTGCGATGCGCTGGTGATAGACCTCATCAATGAACTGGGGAAGCCGCCCGGCTATCAGTCGCTGCCCGTCTTGCTGTGGGCTCCGTGGTTGTTCCAGAGGTGCCCAAAAAGTCTTCCTGGTCCATTTGTTAATGCTCATACCCCTCCGAACACTGGTCACGAAAGAGGGCTGAGGGAGCAGGATGAGGCAGACAGGTTCTCTTGTGCATTTGTTTCTTGACCATCTACTTCTGTGCAGTTGCACAATTCTGTCTTTTTTTGACACACCCGATAAAAAGTACCCAAAACAGGCTGGAGAATGGCAAGCAGTCCTTCTTGAGGTTGTCTTTTACTCTTGTGGACAAAAGGCTGATGAGGAAGCAGCGCCTCCTCGGTCAGCAGCCCCGACAGATGGGCCGCGGTATGGAGACAGTGGGCGCAGCGAAGCACGGCTGGCACCGCCGCCGAGGTCAGGGGGCGCTGGCACTTCAACTGTCGAATGGAAGGATGTGGATTCCTTGGATGGGTGAGAAAACTGATGTGCAGTCCAGGTCCCATAAGGAGAAACCTGAGAGCGGACAATGTGGAGCTGCCCTCTGGAAGAGGGGGCAAGGCGCAAGGAAGGATTTGAGACTCTGGAGAGGCCGGGCCTCAGGCCGTGCCGGAAAATGGAAACCGTCGCTCCCCTGATGGCAGCCATGACCCAGCACGGCCTCCCGCGGGTCAGGGCCTCTCCGTTTCCATCTGCCAAGCGGAGGAGAGGCCTGTGACAGCTGACAGCGACGATAAAACTCCTCTGACCAGGGTCAAGAAAGGCCTGGCGAACCCTCCGCGCTTGCAGGCGGCGCTCCTCCTTCCCGGCAAT
>VYZM01022381.1:216255-264059 GCA_013398915.1 Dromas ardeola | reverse complement strand
CGCCCTTGCTTCAAGTGCAAGTTGAGCTGTTTTCTGTATTAATTTCATGACTCCAGGAGGTGGAGCTTTAGAATAAACAAGTGCTACGACAGAGTCAAGCAGGCACCGGCGATGCTGTAGGAGTATCCGCCTGAAAGATGAGCATTGCAGAAGTTTTTGTTCCTTCGCTGTCCAAAGCTGGAAAGTACCGTAGCTTTGTTACCGTATCTCCATGTTACAACGTCTGAGTAATGGGAAGCATCTCAGCATAACGTGCCGCATTGAGGAGGGACATGATGGCATCACCTGGGGTTCACATTTCTGAAGGAGGAAAGAGGGTCTTTACTCACGAGCTAGCAGGGCTTGCTGACAGAGCTTTAAACTAGGCTTGGAGGGGGAAAATACCAGCCTTGCCCGTGACAAGCCGTGGGGTGACATGCCAAGGTTTGAGGGATGGGATGTTAGTGAGGGAACGGAGAAGGACGTGTGGGTGATGTGACGGTTGGAGGCTGTCTTAGGCATAGTGACCACGAAATGATAGTGTTTGGTTCCTGGAGAAGCGAGGAGGGGGGTCAGCAGAAGTGCTACCTTGGACTTCCCACAGCGTTCTCCTGGAGAAACTGGCTGCTCATGGCGTGGATGGGTGTGTTCTTGGATGGGTAAAAAACTGGCTGGCTGGGCCCAGAGAGTTGTGGTGAAGGGAGTTCAATCCAGTTGGCGGCCGGTCACAAGTGGTGTTCCCCAGGGCTCAGTACTGGGGCCAGTTCTGTTCAATATCTTTATCAACTGCTTGGACGAGGGGATCGAGTGCACCCTCAGTAAGTTTGTGGACGACACCAAGTTGGGTGGGAGTGTTGATCTGCTTGAGAGCAGGAAGGCTCTACAGAGCGATCTAGACAGGCGGGATTTTCGTTACCTAAAACCTTTTGCAGTTTAGTTTCAGAAAAGATGTCATAAAGCTCAGTTGCTTGAGGTGTTTAAGATGATTCTACTCTCTAATGTACTTGCCTTTCAGGGTTGGAGTTTTTTTCCCTGATGTTCATCATAAACTTCTGTTATTCCATCCCATTTCCCCAGGATATAGTTAAAGGTATCCTAATTCTTCTAACATCTCTTTTTGGGTGCCAGGCTTTTCCCTTTGGGGCCACTCTCCTCAAGTGTTTCATATTTACTCTTTATCTTTGCCCGCCAATGAGTCCCAGTGGCTTCAGGTGCTCTTTTCAGAACTTCTGGGCCTGTGTTGCATTTTATTAACAACTTGTAAAGATACTAAGGAGACGTGCTGGGTCCTGCATCAAGTAAATGACTGTTTATGTGTGGGACAGAGAGAGACTCCTGCTTTCCACCGGCGTCACTTATCTCCCTGGGAATCTTAGCAAGGAGAGACTGTCCGTGTTTACATGGGCCTCTCTCCATGCAGTTCCCACACCCAGGATCTTGTCTCGGATGTTGCGATGCTGGGGCGTCCTCATACAACAGTAGTCCCTGGTCAGTGACTGTCTGCACTCCACAGTTTACTCGAGGAGTGATTCATGTAAATTCCTGACAGCTCCTGAACAGGAGCAGGATGGTGAAACATGTCTTTTCCCTGCCAAGGTGACTGCTCTGATCACTGGGTATCGGTTGAAGCCCAAACTTGCTCTTATTTTTTTCTTTTTTCCGGACCCATAGAAATTTGACTCTTCTCTTGTACAAGAGATAAATTAAAGTCATGTGGACAATAAAAAACTTCTGTTACGAGGTGCTTTTTTCTATGGAATAGTGTAATTTACAACAAAATCTACTTTAAACAACAAAAGAAATGCCTTGTTTTCTTGGTGCTCTAGGAATATCAGAATAGATGTGTGTCTCTCAAGTCTTACCAGCTTCTTTCTACTTCTGTTCTTTTGATTATTTATTCCTTTCTGCATTCTCTTTGACTTTCAACTCAGTCAAAGAGCTGTGCTCTCTGCACCACAGGCCCTTCTCTTCAGATCTCTCTCTCTGACTGCAGGTCTTGACTATCTTGTTTAAATATATTTATTCAAAGGGGCCTGTGTGTGGCAAAGACTAGAACTGGATGCAGAGCCTCTGCTTAGAGATCCGGCAGTACCACTGCTAAAGTACCCCACAGAAAATAGCAGTCTTGACTGTGTGGTCTTGAAGGGGGTTGTTCTCTAAACACAGGAGTTTTGCATTGACAAGGCATTATTGCGGAACTCCGCCGGTTCACAGAAGCCTTAGGTGCTTTCGCAGTCAGGGTGAGCACCCTCCAGAGGCACATATATCTGTCTCATATATCTGTGTATGAATATGGAGAGGTATGACATTTGAAAGCTAAGTCACTCTGCAGTTGCAGCTTTTAAACGTAAACGTTTTCTTCCCATCCATTTAAAAAGTTTACAGTGGAAATTACACCTTTATTTTCTTAAATTCTTAGATAATCTTTAAATAATAAAACAAACTTCCAATTTAGGAACTTGATGATAAACACTAACCTAATAGTTGCATTTTCATAAGAAATCTTTGTAAGAGGGTCAGTATATAGATGCACCTTTTGTAGTGCCTAGCAATAAACTTTCAGATGTTTATAAATAGGCTAGTCACACTTTTCTGTAGTAACAAGTATAAAACTAGAAATTGAAAAACAGTTTCTGAGCCGGCAGTGTGCGCTCACGGAAGGCCAACTGCACCCCGGGCTGCATCCCCAGCAGCGTGGGCAGCAGGGCGAGGGGGGGGATTGTCCCCCTCTGTTCCGCTCTGGGGACACCCCCCTGCAGTGCTGCCTCCAGCGCTGGGGCCCCAACGCAAGAAGGGCATGGACTTGCTGGAATGAGTCCAGAGGAGGCCACAAAGATGCTCTGAGGGCTGGAGCCCCTGTGCCGCGAGGACAGGCTGAAGGAGATGGGGGTGTTCAGCCTGGAGAAGGGAAGGTGCTGGGGAGACTTTATTGTTGTGGACTTTCAGTACTTAAAGGGAACTACAGGAAAGATGGGGACAAACTTTTTAGCAGGGCCTGTTGTGACAGGACAAGGGGTAATGGTTTTAAACTAATTAGACTAGATAATAAGGAAGAAATTTTTTATGCTGAGGGTGGTGAAACACTGTCCCAGGTTGCCCAGAGTGGTGGTAGATACACCATCCCTGGAAACAGCCAAGGTCAGGTTGGATGGGGCAACCTGGTCTAGTTGAAGATGTCCCTACTCATTGCAGGGTGGTTGGACTAGAGGGCCTTTAAAGGTCTCTTCCAACCCAAGCCATCCTGTGATTTTCTAAAACAACCCTTCACATGTGTATGTAGTAGGGTTCTTCGTACTAGTAGTGAAGTAAAACTTTGCTATTACCATCTAATTTATTTCAGCTGGCAGCATGTCTCTCAGCTGGCAGTAATACAAGCTCATCAGTCTGGCAGTGCTGGCGCAGGATAAAAAGTGGTGGGCTTCTGAGAGTGGTGGTGGGTCTTTGTGGGTAGGGGTAGCTGGTAGCTTCTCTATGGCTTTTAATGGAACCTAATTCAGTGAAATGTGTTTTAATCAGAAGAAAAGCTACGTGGTATCCCAGGTCTGACAGATTAATGTAATGGCTGGGGCAATGACCTATATAAATAGAAGATGTGGTTTTGAAGGAGAGAGGCTTCTATGTAAGAGTGCCTATATGAAGGCATGGTGTCAAGTGCTGTCTGACAAAGGTGGGGCTTTTAACTTAGGCCTGGTGTCCTTAGTGCTGTGATGCCCTGTGGGCAATGGAGGGGCTGTGGAGGTTGTGTAATGAAGAGTGTCTGCTCTTTAGGAGAGGGGAGGCATATTCCTCTCTAAGGGGCAGGGAGGCAAGAAGTTCAGCTCTGAAACTACTCCAGCTGAATTTAAGGTGAGTGATTCTGGACTGACAAGAGCTTCAGATCAAGGACTGTCTGTTGTTCCCCCCCACCCCGAATTTTTTTCAAGCAGATAAAAAGAGAAATGCCTTGTGTGCATTAACTGTTTGGATTTAAGCTGCTGTTCTTCTCTGGGGAAACTGCAATAGCTTATAAAGTGCAACATCTTCAGGGAGCACTATGGCTTTGATGAGCTTTTGTTAATGAGCAAAGCAACTAATGATACAGTCACCTTCTAACAGAGGTATCTTTTTCTCATGAGACACTAGAAGCAGTTTTGTAGTGGTTTCTCAGGCCTAAGCCAGGACTGTTGTGTTGCCACTGGGTCACACAGGAAAAGGCATATTCAGTGATTTCCTTGGGGAGGTGAAGCACAAAAAACCCCATGAACCATACTACCTGCTCTGCTATTACAGAGCATAAAAAAAATAAATTTGATACTGTGTATTTGAGCTAAAAAGTGTAAGTGGATGGGCAGATGAGCCTCCCTTTGGGCGATAGATCTCAGCTCTCTCAGCAATGTAAGGAGTATCTGAGCTTATGCTGTTCTAGGTCACTTGGACTCGGAGACTTTTTCAGCATTTTTCTCAGCTTGTCAGTAAATGGGCATACTATAAAGCTTGCTTCCCTGTTACCCTGAAATTTCAGATTTGGAGGTATTACTATGTCTCTCTCTCTGACTCCTTGTCCCTATTTTTAAATTCTTCTTTCTGTCCTGTACCCAGTTGCTTTAAAATTTTTCTTTCTATGTCTCCATTTATTTAGTTTCCTGTCCTCCTGTGATTTTTTTTTTCCTGTTTATGCTATACTATGTAAATTTTAAACTTTATAGCTACTTTTATCCAGTTCACTGTTTTTATTTTCTAATTCTCTCCTGTCTGTCCTGTGCCCTGTTGCTGCTTCAATTTTCTTTCTATGTCTACTTTTATCAAGCTCCCTATCTGTATCTTATAATTTTCTTCCTATATCTCTGTTACCCTACCCTTATTTGTAAATTTTTTCTTCTTTCCTTAATGTGTTTGCTTTCTAAATTTAAGTCAGCTTTTATCTACCCTTCTGTCCCTATTTTAATTTTTTTCCTGCTTGTCCTTTACCCACTTGCTTTTTAAAATTTCTTTCTGTGTGAACTTTAACCACTTCACTGTCTATATTTTTTTTCCTGTCTGTCCTGAACCCCATTGCTTTTTCAATTTTCATTCTATGTCTACTTTTATCAAGCTCCCTATCCATATTTTTTAATTTATTCCTGTCATGTACCCTGTCACTTTTTAAATTATATTTCCATGTGTCTCTATTTTTTACCCTATACTTATTTTTTAATTTTTTCTTGTCTTTGCTTAATGCCATTGCTTATTAAATTTTCTTTCTATGTCAACATTTATTTTGTTTGCCGTCCCTATTTTTTATTGTTTTGCTGTACCCAATCCCTTCTTAAGTTGTCCTTTGATGCCTACTTTTATCATGTGGCGTATCACTACTTGTTCAGCTTTTTTTTTTAAACAACGTTATTTAAACAAAGACAATCTTTGTAGAAGTGTAATGAGGAAATTGTAATGCAGGAGAGGGGTAAGACAAAGGAAAGGGGAAACTGGAGGTGGGGGAGAAAAGGTACAGCTAGATCAAACAGTTTGTGGTGGAGTGGGAATCCAGACCTCTTATTTCTGAGTAGGGAAGGCTTTGCTTCCCAGAACTCAAAGCATGGAATACTGTTATAACATTACCCTGTCCTTAGCCATCAACCAGCATGAGGCTGTTCAAAGGATCTGAATGCGTCTGTGTGTGGTGTTTGCTAATCTAAATCTACTGCAAATGGATGGGGGAGCTGGTTAACTTCTTGTGTGAAAGGTTATTCTGTAGCTGAAATTGCTTTAGGTGGCTCAGCTGTATTTTGTCAATAAAATGTGCCATCAATGGAAGAATTGGCAGTAAAGTTGCTTCTATGTGCTTGTAAATGGAAAGCACGTTTGAAGGGCAGCAATAGAGTATTTGGTAGATGCAGTCAGCAATTGTATCATTACAAAGTCTGTTTTCTGGGATTTAGAATTTGAATGTGTTTAATTGCAGTGGGCTGATATGATTTACAGCTTGGACGTGATTCTTTTTCATCTGTTTCGGCTGGTGTAAAGTGAACTGTGTGAATCATATGAGTTGCTATGCTAGAGTTCAGTGAAGAAAAAAGTGCATTCCTAATATATTTATTTATGTGCTGGGAATATACTCTGTAACATCTTTGTAAAAGATATTGCATGTTTGGGGGGCAGGGAGTGGCTTGGCATGGTACATGATACCAAGTCTCTTCCATTCTAGGTAGATGAGATGTAAGGAAGGATCTTGCTGAGTGGTGAACTCCTAAAACTGCAGCAAGCTTCAGTGTTGATTTCTGTCCCCAGTTGAAACACATGGGCCAGGTTGATCCTTGGTGTAGCTCTACTTCCTGAAAAGGTGATTAGAATAACTGTTGAATTGCTGGAGGGTGATGCCTTGTGCTTTTTTTAAAGTTTTTGTAGTTGGTTGTGTTTTTTTTTTTTTTAAAGAGGGAGAATGGATGGTCTTGAGGGTAAGACGTTAGGAATCAAGAGATCTAGATGTGCTTCTCGGTTCTGACGCAGACTTTCTATGTGATATGGGCAAACTATTTATTTTTTTATTTGACGGCTTCCTGCTTGTCCTGTCTATTTAGACTGTATTGACAGGGTCCTACAGGCTTTTTCTGCACGGTGTGTCCACCACAAGAAGGCCTGATCTTGGGTGGGGTCTTCAGGTATTATTGCAGAACAGGTGATATTGAACGGTGTTTCAACAGGTCTTGTCTGTCCACACAAGGTATGATCCTATCTGTAAAGGACCTTTTCTGAAAGTTACTTCAGAGCAGCATGCTCTAGTGCATGGAGGGAAATAGCAAAATACTGTCACTTAAAGCTTCCAGCTGATCATGATCAGCATATCATGTTGGCTGTTTCAGTCCATAAGTGCAAAGGGTTCTGTGGGTCACCATCACAGAGTGCGGGCCTGCAGAAAAACAAATGGCTGGGTTTTGCAGCTTGTTACCGTTTCAAGGCAACTTTAAAAATGAGCTGAGACTGCTGCCTTGTGGGGCTGCCACGCAGGGCCCGGTGTTAAGATGATCTTGCCGGTCCTTTTCTGTGTGCAGATGTGCCCAGGCTTTGTTGTGACTGTGGTTCTGTTCATCTCTTCTCTCTGCTGTAATACAGTGGTAGGAGGAGACTGGCTTTGTTTGATGAAAACGAATTTATTTGGCTGTGGGTGGAGATGCTGTTGCCACTTCTGGATTTATCTGTTCCTCCTGCTAATCTATGCCCTCAGTAGCAGCAATTTGTGTAATCTGTGACAGATTTGTTTATTTAGTCTTTTTTTAGACTTAGTTCTTTATTGAAGTGTCCTGAACACAGACATGCTCTGGGGTATGTCATCCAAGCAAGGTGGCTGTCCTCAGTTTGACATTTTGGTGAGAGCTGTCCTGCCTGATGACAAAAAGACAGGATTATGAACAGCTGTGTTGCTTCCCTGTGGGGAGGGGAGCGAGGGGTGGTGTGAAAACTGCTGGTGGATCAAGTATCTGTTTAATACCAAGCAACTTAAAATAAAAATATCTATTTAGACTAGGGAACTGATTCAAGGAATAGGGAAATTCTAAAACAAATCCAAATTATATTTTTGCATGAACCTCAGGAAGTCAACAGATTTGTTCTTTGCAGCTTACTTGTGTAGTAAGACACTTTTTTTTTTTGTCATCCAAGCTTTTAATGATTTTTCTTGTTATAGTACAGTGCAGGCTTGGTAGCTTAAGGACCAAAAGGATTAATACACTCAGTTTATATTCATGAAGTACCTAGCAGCCTCAGCCAGAGATCAGTCAGGGCTCTTTCATATAAGATATTATGCAGGTTTCTAAAAGAATAGTAAAAAGCCCTTCTACCACACTATGCAGTTTATCAGTTTCTTACAGCTTAAGACCCGCACCGTTTCTGAGGGTGCGTGTTCAATGAAGGTTTAAATCGAATGTGAGTGATTTTATGTAGGAATATCAAATGAAAAACTAGTTTGATGTCAGCAGTTTTGACCAATGTAGAATCATTTTTAGCTCTTGTACAAAAGCAGCAGCTGGTTTAGTACTCTGGTGACTACTTGGAAAAAAGAACATGCTCTGTAAAGGTGGGGAGGAGAACTTTGAGTAAGTATTTACTCACTCGCAAGGCAAAATGTTTAAAAGGCCTAATGAGAGGGATGGACAGACTCTCCCAGAATCGTAAGTTCTGTTTCCTAATCACAGATACCACAAGGGTGGTGATAAAATAGGTGTGGGGTAGGAAGATGATCTGGGATGTTAGCTGTAGATGAAGCACTTAATTATCCACTGGAGGAGCGTGTCTAGGTATGTCTGGAGAGCCAAGCATGTTGAATTAGGCTGAATCTGGTGAGCCCTGTTGTGCAGCACGTGCAGGCCAGGGAGGCTGTGGTACTCCCTTCCCTGGGGCTTACATCCAGGGAGGAGGAAGGACCCTCCTCCCCTTGGTGTTGGTGGCCTAGCGCCTTGCTCTGAGATGGCCACCTCATTCCTCTTTGGTTTCAAACAACTTGAAACAACTTTGTTACGATGGAGCTCATGAAGTAGGTTGTGGGATTGGTGGTTGGTTTTGTTTCTTTTTTTTTTTTGCAATTGCTGCTCCTCTTGCTCACTTAATTATAAAACCTGGATAAATGTACCTTTTGGTATAAATATTACTAATGTTGGCAGTAATTGAAGGTGAAGCTGGCAAATGTATCTATCAAGCCATTTCACAAAGTAATCATTTATGAACGTAGCTCTATTAATTTGTTTAGTCAGATGCAGAGAAGCAATAAAAGTGATTGACTAAAAACAATTAAAACAGTAAAAGTAAATTGTTGTGTGCATTAAAACCTGCTGAGCCTGTCAGATGAAAATTGTAGGTTTAAATGTGAAAATTAAAGCTATTGATTTTAGCTAGTGTGTATGTGGCTACCAGAGTCCTAATTTGTTCTAGTTTTCTTAGCTGAAAGTTGCTGAGACAAGAATAAAGATAATCCTAAAACTCATTCCCAAAAAGGCATAAACCTGCAGAAAGACATATATGATAAATATTTGTGTTGTCTTGGGAAGATGGGAGTGTTTTTTGGAAGACTTATATTAACTGTCGGTATCTTGACACTACAGAACTGAATATAAATATTAACCAATAATGGTAACTTCTTGTGCTTCAAAGAAGGTAAAGAATGAGACATTGACATGAGAGAAAATACAGCATCGATACGGACTAGATTACAGGGCTTCTCACTTAATTTATGTGTATGACTATTGTCATTTTATTTTTATGTGTTATAGTAAATCTTGTATTCAGTGAACTATTATTTTTTAGTATTCCATTAAAATGATAGCACAAAAAGAGTGCTATATCTGGACAGGTATTAAGGGATAGGGGTGGGGAATGAGACTCCAGTGAGGGCTTCAGCCACTCAGTAAGGACTACTGCCGTGAACTGAATGAGCCAGGGCTTTAAACAAGTATTATGTGTGTTGACTTGCCAATGTTAAGCAATAGGTCACGGTATTATTTCCTCTTACAGTTTCTTTAGATCTCTTTATAAATCACCCTTTTAGACTGTAAAATGTAATATTTGATGGTTAACTACTTGATCAATAGAGGTTTTTTTAAATCTTGCTTTGGGGAATGTAAAGCACATCTTCGAACAGCCTTAGTTGTTGCTATTTAGGAAGCAGACTCTAAAGTAAGTTCTATAACTTACAAACGCTGTATCAGTCTAGACTAAAAATGTCTGACCCCAGCATCGTACTGCGAGTGAGGGGTGCTGGGGAGCCCAGCTGCTACAGCCAGCCTTACTGGGGCCATGATGGGGCGCATAGTGGCTTGCGTGGAAGGGTGCAGAGCAGCAGTGATCTGGTGATGTGCCCTGCCTCTGGGTCTGTCGGGGAGGGAGGCTTGTACAGAGAAGTGATAAACTCCTGGCTGAAAGGCAGAGTAGCTGATTTGGGGCACGTTGTTTAACATACCTTCAAGACAACTGCAAATCCAGAGTCATGGGATGTTTGTGGAGCTGGGTGCCTAGGATCAAAGCAGCTGGCAGCAGTCAAGAATACATTACTGACATGAACCTCAACCACTAAACTGGCCCCTTCTGCCTTCCAGTCTACCGGGCTGATAGAGGAAGGGTGGCATGCAGCTTGGAGCAAAGAACTGCATTCTGTGCACACAGCGTGGTGTTGCAGGCGAGTGTTTGTCACACCAAACTGTTTCCTTTCTGGAGAGAACTGACTAGTGGGATGACAGAAGTGAGGGGGGAGAGATGGGGAAAAAGTAAAATCTTTCTAGGGGCGTGAGCAGCACAGAGTTCACAGGCAATGTGTGTCTCAATGGGGAATTTTTTCAATGAAAAAATCAGATACTAGGGCTGATTCATTTGAATACCATGGCACACTTCAAAAATTCTTGGGGGCCTGTTGCACTAGCTGAACTCTTGCAGTAGGTAACACAATGGAGAATGCAAATAACTTGCAGTCACTACACAGCTAGCTGAAGTTTCTTTTTATGATTATCAAAATAAACAGTTCTGTCAACATGCAGTGGGGTAGGCATGTCAATAATAGTGTTACTGAAATGCTATCAAGACAGAATTGATAGCTTTTACTTTTAAGGCAGTTATTTAGTCATTTTTAAGCAGTAGCTCCATAATCCTTGTGTAGCAGTAACAGTCGTGTTAATTTTCAGCTGTTTGTGCTGGATCAGAATATGGGGGAAGAGCCATGTGCATCTGCTGCTGTATGCCATTTGCAAATAGGGACTGTCCTCCAGTAGGATGCAAGTCCCACAGCACCGCAGGGGTACGTCATACCATATGTCTGTTCCGTCATGTGTGTGAGTGGCTGAGGGAGGGGAGAGGTCCCTGCAAGAGGATTAACTTCTTACAGTTACAAGGAAGCTGTCAAAAGGGCTGTCAGTTCTGGGCTCTGATTCAGCAAAGCTCATGAGCATATGCCGAAGTGCTTTGCTGAATCAAGTTCTAGCAGAGAAACTTGTCAAAAGCATTTTACCTCTGTCCATGAAACTGTCATGCTAATCTTAAGCCTTCCAGAAACTTCTGTGTAAAGTATATTTTTTTCTAATAGTGACTCTCAATTTGAAGGAAGGTTTTATAATGTATTTCAGTTGCAGACTGCAAGTTAAGCAATACTAATCTTCCCATTTCTGCGTTTTAAATTGATACTGTTTTCCTAGAAAATAACAGGAAACAAAAAACTTTATTAAAAATAACACTTACCCCTTTTGTCAGGCTAAAGCAACAGCTGGTGTCATCATACTTAAAAAGCATTTCCTTGCATCTCCAAAGTAGATTGCCTCATAACATTTGTATCGTCTCTAGCATGACCATTTTCTCTGAAGAATTTTGAGTTGAAGCGGAGATTATGAGGAACAGGAGGGTCAATGACTTGCATGGGAGGCCGCTCAGTGAAAACTAAGCTAAAGCCATTTTCTGCCAGAGCATGTTTCCTTTGTTCTAAATCCTTGGTAATGGTGCAAGTGATGACTGGGAAATGTAGCCTTCAAATGCAAAGGGGAAACAAACAGCATTCCACTGAACTGAGCGGGTCTTCTCACTGCAAGTACTACGAGTGACAGCTTGTTTCTAAAGTAGTTTTATTTCATTTTCCATTAAATAATGAAATGCACTTCTTAGGCAGTGATCCTTGTAGATGATTAGGCCAAATATGTGTGACCACAAATGGCCAAGAGCTTTCATGAGTATACTATAGCAATGAAGTGAAATAGTTAAATTTTATGGTCTTACATATGTAGTAGATGTCCTGACTGTGCATTTTTATATAAATAATCATTTATTCACACCAATTTTATTTTCATCAGTCCTAAAGCTCAATGTGGTTTATGTTTAGTGTTATCACAGGAGGGAACTATTCCCTTGATAACAGAAGCCTAGTGAATTTTCACATAAGCACCACACTTGCATTTCCTTCCTTGAGGAGACTGTAGCATTCAGCAATTCCAATTCTACTGGGAACTATAGTGTGGCACCATTATAGCAAATAATTTGAGCGGTTATGTTCCTAAGTGCTGTTACTGGCAATACCATGCTGAGCATTTGAGGCAAAGCAGGTGGGATTTTTATCTCTGGTTTAAGAATGGGAGTGTTTCTTTTCCTATTTATAAAGATGTGACTCAATCAGGACCCAGTACCTAAATATATCTAAGTGAAGGTTGGTTTTAAAAAAAAAAAAAAATTAAAAAATATCACCTGCCTATTTGTAAAGGGAGAAAGAACGTGACATACAAAGCTCCTGTCTCTTTTCCTACAAGAAGCAGATCTGTGCACCCAGCCTAGGGTGTCAGGTAGGTAGGTGGTGTGGATTAATGACTGTGAGGTAGCACACTGTTAATATGAATGTGAACTTTTAAGGCTTTTGCAAAGGGCACTGTCCACGCTCAGAAACATGAACAGGTAGAAACAAGACTGCTTTTTCCCAAGTGGCTTGCTGGAGGCTAGAAAAGATGCTCACTGCACTACAACTGGGATATTAGAAGAACTGTATTGACTCTTCTAATGGTAAACCTTGGATGCTTCCTTAGTAAGCATGCAGCGATTAAGATTAAATACTCATTTTTATAATGGATGTATCTCAACATCTTTAACTTGGATTCTGACACATACTCAGTTCTGTACTGCAAGCTTTTCTCATGTTGCGGAGATGATTTTTTTTTTTAAGACACCGAACTTAGGATTCAAAGTGCTGCAGAAATTCTTGTCTGGAATTGCAACTCCTCCTAGTATTGAAGTTGAGATGCAATAAAGGGTGCCCTTAGTCCTGAGCAAAATTCCTATTCAGAAAATGACTTACTTGGGTACTTAGTTCCCAGCGTGTACCCCCCAGGTTTAGCCCTTGTTGGAGAGAGAGGAACACAAGCCTCTTGTAGAGGCAGATCTAATAGCAGTGTCGTGCTGCGTGGCTGTCTTCTGAATGTGCATCCCTCTGACCAGGATCAAATGGACTACATGAAGTGCTTTGTTCTCTGTCGGTTTGGTAGCTGAGGCTAACATGGCTAGTTTCTTCTGTAAGAGTAATCGCACAAATTGTAATTTTCTTGATGCTTGGACTGAATGCAGTGTTATACTTCATTGTCTTTGGATCCTCTTTTTTTGGTCATCTCAATGTGCTGTGGAGAACTGGTCTTCATACCTGCCTCCTTTTGTAGAGTGGATACATTAGGACTTGTCTTCCTGGAAGAATGAGACCACTCCACTGAGTTGAATTGAGGGTTTTGGTGAAAACTGTACTTAATCATAATTTTCAGCATAATCTCAAACAAAATATAAATTGGGCTGGATTTGTTTGAACTAAAGCTCAAATCTGCCTGTAAGATTTGCATATTTCAGAAAACACAGTCCAAGTTTTACCTATTACTGAAATCCAAACCTGCTAAGATTTGGTCACTTTTACAAAAACATTATACAGCTCCAGCAAGACACCTCTTTAAAACATTTCATTTAAACTCTATGCCGTGAGAAGACTTTAACTCCCCCTTTCTCCAGCTCTGCAGGGAAAAAAAAAAAAATCACTGTAACTGTTGTGCACATACAATTCCAAACACTTACAGGAGGCATTTGGTGAGGAATAAAGTTTGTTTTGCGTCATGGCTGAGGGAAGAAAATACTTGTACAGTGTTCCAGCCCTAATTTCACATGTGGTGCAATGGATAACTATAGCACTGCCAAGAGAGAAAATATTCCAACCTAGGCAATTCTATGATTCTATAATGGGACTTGTAGAGCAAGACAGCATTTCAAGACATAAAGACCTGTGTTTCTTCTGGAGGAGTGTTGGTGGTCTGGGGGTCCTCTACAGAAGTAATTAAACTTTATGTTTGCATGAAGTTCTGTGGCTGTGCAGTGCTTCTAAATGAACCCAAAGTTTAATGCAAGCGTTCCCATGGACTTCACTGGCGTTGGGATTTCGCCCAGCCGCTCTGAGGATCACGTGATGATAATGTGCTGGAATCCTGTTAGTCCTCTGAAGTACTGACAGACGAGTTGTGGCAGAGGCATGTGTCCTGTTTGTGGGGGTTTAAGGTCCTGAATTGATAGTTAACTTGGACACATCTGCATTGGCTTTCAGTTGGTCTTGCTGGCTGCAGTGGATTTCATTATGCTTGTTTAATGGAGGTACTTAGTTCCCATCCTGCTTTTCCACCTTACTCTGATAACTTGCTTAGTGCTGTAATTAGAGAGGATGACAACTGAGGCTTTGTTGCTTAGGTTGAATTGGTGAGAAATTTTGCTGATGAGGCTCCTTGGGCATTGCACGTCCCAAAATAAAGCAACACACAGTATTGTATGAGCACAGCAAAATTGTTCAAGAGCAGTCACGCAAGAGATGTTCTGCTGTATGGAGGTTGTCTTTTGGGGGTGAAGAGACAGGAAACTCGGTAATGAAAGCTAGTCGGCAGGTATTTCAGAGGGTGGTTTTGGTTTAGTGTGTTCCTCTACTTTGCTGGTTTTTAACAAACTTGCTTGACTTGGTTGAGTCATTTGGTTGCTAACCTTATGTTAATTCAAAAGAATTACTGTTCAGTAAGTCCCTGGTAAAAGCAGTGGCATTTGGCGGCAACAGCTCCTTGTCACTTGTCCGATATTGTATTTAATCTATCAGAAACAAATGCTGTGAAAGTCTCTGAAAGGGTTTGGAAGATTCCCCTCCCCTGGTAATACATGGCCTTGAACTTGCAAAAAGCAGTTTGTTTAACCATTTTACAAGAAAAGCTCAAATACAGAAAGACAGGCATTGTCAAACACTCTCTCTCCCATGTATTCAGCAAGTCAATTATTTTGCTTCTTTCTATCTAATGCTGGAAAAAAAACCCTATTTTACAGACTGTTTATATTTTTTTCTAATTCTAAGAATACTTTAGATTTGCCGATACTGGTTTGTTCTTCAAACTATGCTACACATTATAATTGAGCTTTTATTTTAGAATATTTTTTCCAGGTTTGAGTTCGGAAGGAAAAAAAAAAGCCTTTGTTTGCTTAATGAAGCTGGCTTTATGGAACCATATAACATCAGTGCCTTAATTACTACAAATGGATAATAAACGTTTTCTTATATATGAGAATGGGAGATACGCAGTGTGACTGTCATTAGGAACAATTGGATTTTCTCTTGATAAGTTGGTAAAAAATGTAAATACTACAAATAACCGCCTGAGGGCATTTTTAGATAACTACGCCGGGAACCATGCAACAAAACTCATTTTTACAGAGTTGCTTCCTGTGTTGGAGTTGAATACAGGAGAAACTGAATGTGTATTCATGCATAAGTTGCAATATTTTTTACATTCTTTATGAACATTTTGCATTAAGGTGTCTGGTTTATGGTTTTCTTGTATCACTGGAAAGAGATGAGTATTGGCAAAGGATCCAGTTTTTTCTAGTAAGACACAACTCATTGGCTTTAGGCAATTAAACCAACCCTGTTTTCCATGGAATACAGTCAAAAAAAGTAATCTTGTTCTTCCTGTGTGAAGCAGCTTGTAAGTCCCTGGTGATCAACAGAGAAAAGGAAAGCTGGCCTTGGCGTTTCACAGTCCATGTTAAGGGACAAACCATACGCCTTGCTGGCTGGGTGGGTATGTCACCAGCCAAGGTCCCAGCTCTTCAAATGAGTTAGCAAAAGCTGAATGTCACACTGCTGTTGATTAAAAGGAATGCAAACAATTGGGGGAAATTATGACAAGTATCACTTAGAAATAGTGAACCTTTGAGGGATCTACTTTACATGAGTCAAGAATAGGATTCCTATTAGAATCTATTGGATCTAATAGAGTTCCTGCCTTTCTAGATCTGCATGGGTGCTGTGAAGATCTACGCTTAATCTCACATTGCTCTTTTCATGCCTTCCAAAGGTGTAGCTTCACTAGCGTGGCCCAGAGGGGGCCAGCACAGACATTCAAGATCTTTGGAGCTGTAGAAAAAATGTGCAAGACCAGCACATGGCTGTCAAAATCACTATATTACTCATGGATTCCCTATTGGTATATTGGAAATTTCAACCTTGCTGGAGTCTGTTCACTGAAAGCAGGGTACTGTCAGAAAGGTGGTAAGATAGCAGTGTGCTTGTGTTCAAAAGCTTGGCTGTGATTTGGGGTGTATTTCCTGTGACGTACCAGCAGGTGCTAATGGGAGTGCTGGACAACCTGATCCTGATGTCCAAAGGGGCAGATTGGTTGCTTCAGGCCTGTGTTAATCACTGTGGGTGTGTCAGTTTATGGTGGTGTACTGGCACTGGAATAGCTTTGTGCTTTGTTGCTCATGTCTCGACCATCCTTGTGGTATAGGATGACTTTTTTTCATTGTCAATGTGATGAGCAGATCTTCTGAGGATTCTGGTGAATGCAAAAGCTGCTCTGGGAATGGCTGCACTTTGTTCTGTTCTTGCATTGCATTGTGAATCTTCATTTTGTAGAAAGCTGCCATGCCATAAATTGGGAAGAAGGCAACACAAGATAAATTGGCTGTACCATCCTTTATATGGAAGATTTTATGATGTATTCTTCCCCATATGAGACTCCCATCATACCTACCTCTTAAAACAAAGACTGGTGAATAATGGCTTAGGCAAGCAATAAATACATAATGCAATGCCACCTTTGAACCCTGTAGCTTGTGTGTAGGTCAAAGATTATATGGGTTGTAATCATGATTTATGCTTTCGGTCTCTTGATATTTTTTAGACCATCTTTGCTTGTCTGTTGGTATGACTTTAATTATTTAATTATTCTATTTATTTTTAGGAGGCTAGTGTGATCCTTCTGATAGTACAACAAAGTATGTCTCTTAATATTTCCGAACACAGTTTGAGTTGTTTCATATTCAATATACACAAACTCATCGTGTTCAGTTAAGGCAAGCATATTCATAAAAATGTTAATAAATATGTCCATGCAAGTGTCTATATTTGAGAGTAACAATTTATTGAAGAACTTAATTTATTATTGTTAACAGGCTTAGCAATTGTCTATCTTTTTCACAAGTAATGTAAACTTATTTCCTGATTGCTGCAGAACAATAATTACACAAGAACAGCTTCTGTATTAATGAATCTCACACTGGTTGATTTGAAAATTTAAGCTTAACTGATGAATGATGACTCTTATCTTGGAGCTTCCAAGCTTAATGTTATTTGATGTTAAAAGTGCATCAATCAACCCTTAAGCGTAACTTGACAAAATAATTTGATAGTGGCAGATGCTTGTGTTCTGTCTCTGGCTTATGCTGATTCTTTGCTGTACTTGAGGTATAAGCTTACCTAGCTTATGGTGAAGAGCTTTCTGACTAGATGAAAGCAAATACTGTCATTTAGTTCCACTCTTTCCTCTTCTTAAAGTTTGTCTTGCAGGAAGTTTGCTGTGAATAAAAGAAACTTGTACGCAGTACCTCAGACTGCTGACTTTCATACAAAGCACTGTTCTTATTCTTGCCCTTTCAGGCTAAACTGCCAGATTTAGTGATGAGTGAGTGCATTCTGTCTGCTGCTGCAAAGTGGCTCCACGACCTCCATTCAAACACTGTGGAGGGGCTGACTTTCCTTCTTGGTTGTTTCCTTTACTCTGTGATTTGAAGCTAATTGTTCTGGGGAGCACTGTGGAGTGAGTGCTCTTGCCATGCCTTGTTTCTTGTAGGACCACTCAGCATGTAGCTTTCATGCTGTGCCTTTTGCTGATGCTTGGCAGGCCAGTTTTGCGGGCCTTGTTCTTGAGTCCCAAGGATATCTCAAGTAAGTACTCTGTTGGAAGAAGTTGGCTTTGTGGTATATAGGATCAAACAGTGATGCAGCAGCCAAGGAAGCCAATGTATTCTTTCTTTACTGGTATGCTCTTGGAAGTGTGTCCCTTCAGAGGTGAATGACAGACATGATCCCTTCCCTTTTTCAGTTTGTGCTTGTCAAATGTGTGTTTCCACAAATGTGCATTCACCGTGTGTGATTGTGATGTGCTACTGAAAACCTCAGGCTTTATCTCGGTAGGCTTTTCTCTGGTACTTGATACTGGTGAAGGGGGATGCTGCTGGCTGTGGGAGGGATGGTGTAGTACGTGCAGCCTCAATGCACTGAGGGGCTGGATGGCATAGAGGGCAGTTAAACTGCTAACTGGGGGTCGTATGGGCACACCATAACTTCAGTACCAAGTTAAGATTTTAACCTGCTGCCTCTAAAACACATGACCAAAAGGTTTCAAAGCCATGGTGTTTTCTGTTATCACTGCTATTTTAATCCACTGTGAGCTATATTAATGTAACTTCTACTTTGTGTTTCAGTTCTGATGATCTGTATAATCCTGTTAACTATCTGGGAGCCCAAGCATGGCCCATTGGAAGAAAACCTCAGAACAGCAACAGTCAAATGTAAGTGATCCTGAACATATACAGTTCACAGTCAAGTGTAATTACAAGGAATGGTGTTTGGAATAGATGACTATACTTCAGCCCCGGGGCACTGTGGCAGATGCAACATAAGGCTTAATAAACTATAGGTCCCTGTTGCCAGTATTACTGTATAAGAGTAATAATAACTCTGAGAGTGAAAACATCCATCAAAAGCTGACAAATCTGACACAGATTATACATATGCACGTGCATATACTAAAGATGCTACTTAAATCTGATGGAACTGCTAATAAAGATTATTTAGTTGTCTTAATGAAACATCATTTTCTGCTCATTATTCCTTTCATGTGAGGTTATTTTTGAGAAACAATCACTGAGCGTTGTTGGAAAAGGTGCTTGTAATTACAAAAGTTAATAGCACTATGTTGCCTGATAAATTGTAGCTACAATAGCTGTATTCAGAGAGGAACTTATAGCTAAAGCTTAAAGGTAAAACTTTAAATGTAGTGAATATACATGCTTATTTTTATCACAGAGGCTGTGCCCTTCTTGCTGTGTATTCCACCAAGAAACATTGCCAGACAAATTACTCTTGTTTCAGTTTGTGGGTAGCCCAGTTGCAGTTGCATGCTTTTTTTAAGAACCAGTGAAGGAACATATGTATGATTACAAAGAGTTTGCCTGTGGGTAGCTTTGTCTAAAAAAAAAAAAAAAATCCCAAACCAAATACCAAGGAGGACATTCCTTTGAGCTGACCTGGCTATTGCTGCTGTTATTCCCATGAGTACCCCATTCAGGGGCTGACCTCCTCATTGGAGTTGGCAACATTGCCTACAGGAGACAGCCCTGATGTGATCTGGGCAGGTGTGACAGCTTTGGCGGTAGCCTGATGGGCCATGTCGTCCTTCTTCCTCTAGAGTACATATTCAAATAAAGTGTTCTAAGATACATTGGTGAAAACAAGTATAGGCATGAGTGGGTAGGGGGAAGCTGTGCACATAACTTTTGATGGCAAGACCCAATAAGTGTCAGTGTCCTAGTTAAGAACAACAGCAAGCTGCATGTTACATAGGAATTTAAAGTGTTAGTGTTGATTAAAAACAAAGCCTATGGTTCAACTGGATATATGTAGCCATTTTCCAACTGTATTTGTTATTCACTTACGCTGAATACACAGCTTCAGAGTTCAGCTTCCAGATCAATGTTTCTGCCTTGAATTTTGAAACTTAGGTGAAATGTAAACACTGTGAACTGCTCATGTGTTGTGTGCCCTCTCCAAGGCTAGACACAGATGCATGTAGCTGTAGATCCCAGTCTCACAGTTCTCTGCTGTGCTGCTGACTTTTGATTGTGTAGTCTTTTTCTCTTTTCCTTATTTTTTTCCCCCTCCCCTGGTTGGGACCTGTGTGTCAGACATAGCTACTGGGCCCAGTGAGCAGTGATACCTGGGATGCTCTGGGACTGCGGAGGAAGCAAGGGACTATATCCCACCAGGAGAATCTCAGATCCCACTGCAAATCATGTTATCCCTGTTTTGTGGTTTGGAATAAGTAATTTCTCTCATGTCATCAAACATGCCGGCCATAGTTTGCATGCTTAGGGACTTCCTCTCATGTGATCTATCAGTTCAGAGCAACGCAAGCACAGGCTTTTCCAGAGCAATTCTGAACACTATGTTCCTGCTGATGATAGTGGGAGGTCCAAGGAGACTGGGTACCAATGTGCCTGTGGCCCATTAAACGTGGTTGAGAGACTGGTATTAGATTAGTTGGGCTTTTATTGGAGCCTGTTGCAGAAAAATTGCACTTAATTTTCAAACAAACATCCTATTTGCATTCAAATGTGAACATTTGTAGAAACCTGTTGGAAGTGCTTAAATTTGGCATCTGCTCCAGTGGAGTTAATAACACAAGTAAAAGAAGACCTAGCCATGAGGCTTGCTTAGTATTACCTTAGAGACTGGGTTTGTTCCTTTGAAAAATGTATGCTAATGAGTGAGCTATTCAATAAACTTCTACTTTTCTGCATAAAATGTGTGGCTATTGGAGCATTTAGTCTTTGACCTTCCAAATTAATACCTTGCAGAATATTGATGTTGTACATCCCTCTGGGGAGATTTAGGCAGGGAGAAAGAAACCCTCTGGCAATAGTCTCTGGATACAACTGTTCAGACTTCCAAGGCTTCTACTCTGGGAGTGTTCAGGAACGTGGGTCTGTCTTTGAGCCTGTCCTTGTGCTTCCTGAGCATTAGGAACTATGTAGAAATGCTTTTTAATTGTTATTACGGTCATAAAACTTATGACGGTACCTGAACTATACAAAGATGCTTCCCAATTCAGGAAGGTGATATATAGTCCACAGCAGAGATCATATTTGTTGAAATTAATATTCTTTCAGTGTGTTCTTTTTGTATCTTATTAGATATATTTGTAGCCAATGACCAATAAAACAGCATTGAATTTTGCTGTTTTTTCCTCGAATGTGTGATATATTCAGTTTCCAAAAGGGAGGGGTTTGTTTATATTGTAATACTCTGCTGCAAGAGCTAATATATTAAACATTTTCCCAAAGGATATCTGTGGTCTTTAATTAACTTTTTTCCCATAGGCCTATAATATAGTATTAGACAATATTTGGTCAGTACCCTGCCCCCCTACTCTTGTGTAGGACTTATTGGCTCTCACTTCCTGGGGGACCATTATGAGTGCAGACAGGAAGAATGCATCAAATGAAAAGTTAATTGTGTTTAAGCTGTGGGTGAGAGGGAAACAGACTTCCATTCCATTGTGCCTCTATAAGAAAAGCTAAATATGCAGTTTCTTAGGCCACTAACCCAGGAAAGCAGGGGAAAAAAATTAACTCAGTCACAGAAAGGACAAAATATAAAATAGGCAAGCAGCCACAGGAAACTTCATGCTCTAGTTTGAAAGCTGGTTACAGCATGATGGAGGTAAGAACATGCCAGTATTCATAGTGATTACTTCCTCAGGAAGGATAAAATCCTGTGTGCTTCCCAAAGGCTGCTCTTTGTCCTGTTATCCAAATTCCATTGTGCACGAAAGCATCGGTGAGGGATGGAATAGAGGAGCTTAGCCCTTCACAGGTTCACCATAAATCATTACAGTGTATTTGATGTCAGGCTGTGGGTAGCTTCGTGCCAAAGCCTTGGCTGCCATGGGTTCTTTTAGGGGGAAGCCAAATGGGGCACATCTGAGCCTAGATTGCGAGCCACTTTCAGAATTTGAGTGCTCCAAACCCAGGGACATGGCTTACTCATGCAAAATCTGTTTTGTGCAAGGACATGAGTTCCCAAGTGGGTGATAACATGAGAAACAGCAGCTGTTTCAGAGCAGGATTTCCAATATCCTCCTCATTTGAGATGTCCCTGTTGCTTATAAGACGTTTTCATTGGAAAAGCTCCAACTGTCAGCAGCAATTTACCCAACAAGGGTCTGTTATTTTCTACCCTAATATGGATCATGGGGTTTTGTGGAAGCAGGTCTTCAGATGTCTGCTTGATCTCTGGAAAGGTATTTCCCCCCTGGTTTCAGTGAGATAGTTCTAGAATTTCATTTTTGGGTAAGGTTTTATATGAACTAAAATTTGGTAAAAATTGCTGGATCAAAAAGGTGCACGGCTTCTGACTTAGTTCTGTGCCTTCTACCCAAAACACTTGAAGTCTTACCTAGCACTGGAATTTCAGGACGGCTTTAATCAAGGCTTCTTTGATACTTGACCGTAGTTTACTCAAAAACTCATAATCCAGAGAGATGGGTGTGAGGTTTGTAACGTTAGTGAAAATGGATTATGTTTGTCTAGAATTTACCATAAACTCTGTCTGGTTGTATTTAAGGCTTGAACAGTAGAGGTCAGCTCCAGAGGCAGTTTCATTGACTTCTAGTAAATGCAGAATGGAGTGTGGGAGAAGGTGGGGTGGGGAAGATGGACCAAAATGCTACTGTGTGATAATTCACCTGAAACTTGATTTGAATATTGCCACAGTCTGTAGAGCGCATAGACTAGCATTCAGTGAGTAAGAGCAGCTCAAGACCTTTCACAGTAGTGAGCATGTGTGTTCTTGTAAATCAAAATTATTAACTGGTGTGCTGGGATCTAATGTACCACCTGCACGTGGCAAGCTACATCACCACTGTGGCTTTATTACTTGGATGGTTGTAACCTCTAGAGACTTTAATTGAGGTTTCATTGCACTGTTCATACACTTAATTAAAAAAATCAGTCCCTATCCCATGAGTTTAGCCTACTGTCCAGATTCTGCGAATACCTGTGTGTTCTTACCTTCATTAATGAGAATAACTTTGCTGGAAATTAGTGAGATTTTCGTAAGAGAAAATTTCAGCATAATCATGGACCAAGCAGATTGAGGAGTACAGTGGTGTTCTTGTAAGGCCAGGACTGATGCTGCTGCTATTTAAGCGAGGCAGATTATTAGCAAACATGTGTTCAGTTGTTAGCATGTGACACACCTTATCATAGCAGAATCTGAGAAGTTATGCCCTGTATTCCTGTCATATCTAGGTATACTAATCACTTTGAATTTTATTATCAGTGTGAGATGACAGGATGAGACTGACAGTTGGTAACAGTGAAAGTGATCATTGCCCAGGAATCTTGATTGGCAGTCCAGAGAAATAAAAGTAGTTCTCTGAAAGTAGCCTAGTGGAAGAAGGGGTCTTAAAAAAAAAAAAAAAACCAACCCAAACAAACAAAAAAAAACCAACCCAAAAGTGTGGGGAGGGAGTCTCTAGCTTTATTTAGCTTTTTAATATACAGGAATTCCCATGTGAATCAGCCTGCTTTTTTTAAGAATGCATAGATGAAGTACAAAAATGTATTAAAGCTTCTCTCTCCTCTAAGACGATGATTTTATTCAGAACACAGGCCCATAGATGCTCCTGTGCCTGACTTTAACTGTTATGTCTGTAATCCCAAAACAAGGCACCCAGGCTTTTTGTACAGAACACATTTAGCTTAATTTAGAAATGGTATTTCTTCACTGAGATGGACAAAGTTAGTAATTCTCTTGGATGTTTATGAGAGAGGTTTTCTCTGAAGTTGGGGATTATGCATGTTGCCGTTTTAAACAATTTATTTGCATATTGTTTTTCTCTATTGCCTAAACAAGATTAGAAATGTAGCAGCAATTTTATAATCTTGGTGACAGCACATTATAAAAAAAAAAAATCTCCTCATATCAGACACCATTAACTGTGATTAAAATAACTGGCAGTGGTTTGTGGAGCTATAAAGGGGTGTTTTAAACTACCTTCTCAGCCTTTAGCTTTTCTAAGAGGACACTGTTAGATCAAATTCAGTATCCGTATAACTTAAGTATGCAGTTTCAGGTAAAAATTAATAAAGATTATCACAGTTTATGTTCATTCATGGAGAGTTCTTGGAAGACATTGTAGGAATCTTTATTTAAACTTTGAAAGGATTATGTTCTTGTGTATGCATGT
The DNA here is from genome assembly GCA_013398915.1 of Dromas ardeola. Lineage (NCBI taxonomy): Eukaryota > Metazoa > Chordata > Aves > Charadriiformes > Dromadidae > Dromas > Dromas ardeola. The sequence goes on along the minus strand of VYZM01022381.1, from coordinate 240,306 downwards.
AAAATGCGTGTAAGATGAGTACAGTTCTGCATGGATGATGGGTGGGAAAATAATCCTGCACACTGATTTGTGGTGGTCTGTAACTTATGTCACTGATGATTCAATGTCTGGCCTTGCTCAGTGCTTATAGGGAAACTCAGGCTCTCAGTGTATGTGTGTGGTATGAATATTGGATATACAAGTTCAGAAGTAACTAGCCTTGTCCCTTTCTACCAGCTGGATGCTTTAGTGCCATAGAAGCTATCCCTGAAGGAGCTTTAGTTAGAATGTCATGTCATTTAGCACCAGGCTGTGTAGAAAACATTCGGTGAGATCAGAGCTAGGTCATCGTTTGGTTTAGCTACATGTGGTAGATGTATCTATGAAGTAATGATTGCGTGTAAGAACGAGAAGTTGTGTATTTGTGCTTAAAAGGGAGTGACACAAGTTGTTTCTGTTTCGTTGGTAGTGGTATAGGGGAGGTATAGGCACAACTGCATATTTTTGATTGTTACCACTGCAGAACTTGTCCATGCCTAAAGTGAATCTCTTTGTTAAAATCTTATGCTGAGTTACACAAGCATCTCTGCTCGAGCTATCGCTAGGGCAAATCCACCTGTCAACAAGGCTATTTTGTTGATCAATCTTTAACACTTTGCAGTGTTTGCTAGTGGCCAATGTTAAAATCCCAGTGGAGTTTAATTATTAAATATGTTCTTTCCCTTACTGGAGATTTATAGTGCTTTGTGTGAAAGAACACCTAGGTCTTTGGAGAATGGTATGATGCCAAGTGTCAGGTCTGTTAAGATCCATTACAAGACAAAGATTCATGCTGTGGTGCAAATGGTACTTGAAGTCTCCTGCTACATCTGTGCCCGTCTGTAGCTAAATACCCCTCTGGAGACTGGCAGTTCAGTTGCTACTCTCTTGATGCAGCTTGTTCCATCTGTCACCGATGCTTCAGCACTTAAGTGACACATCTGAAATAATAAGGGCCTGGATCTATTCTGACCACTTTAGAACTTGTCACAACTCTTCCGACTTCGAAAGTTAGGAGCTACTTGAAAATAATAGCTGGGGAGAAAGGGTCTGTCCTCTCCTAGGAGCCTTTGAGTACTAAACTGAACTCAGTGAAATAGTGCTCTGAAGGCAGCAGGGCTGTTATCAGTGCATAAAGGAGTTTGTATGTGGGTCTATATATGGATTTCTCAAGATTTTGAATCGCGAGAATTTAAAGCATTTGAATCTCTCATTATCTCAGCTCTGGTAAAATATGAAGGCTTTTATGCTGTGGCAGAGTGCTATTTTATTATAATTTATTTTTCAGTAGATCTCGGGAAGCAGAGGAATTACTTTCAAACTGTCTAATTTATGGTCTAATATTTATATAGGACTGATTCACAAGTAATTAGGTATCTGTGCTTGTATTGAATTTCCTTTTAAAGAGCAATAACTTAAGTCTAAAGAAAATGCTGTGGAGTTTCACCCATTCTAAAGTCTAAACGTGGTTTTTAGAGTAAACAATGGATGACAGTTATTTCCCTGCATATAAAATAATGAAGAAACCTAGTCTTTTTGGATATAGAAGAACATAGGTTCACTTTCAATGTCCAGCAGCCACCATATCCCACTGCAACGTTGATGTTCTCAACACTAACTACGTTATTTGGTGCCTTTATGAGAAGTCGAACTCTCTAGAAAAACTGAATTTGGAGTTCCTTAAATTTTGCCCTGGGAATTTTTTTCACTCCAAGTTACAAAATCCACACACCTCTCTTGTGACTACTTTGTACTTGACAAACTTTCCTTAAAAATAGCAAAATGAGAGCAACTAGGGCTTCTAAAGAAGCTATTGAAGAGCAAGAGAAGCAGGATGAGCCGGGAATGAGGGGAGGGAAAAAAATTTTGGATGAATCCTGGTACATCCAGAAATAATGGTATTTGCCATTGTACACACTACACATTAAAGAAGCAGAAAAGCGGTAATGGGTCTTACTTCCTCTGTCCTCCATGATTCCTCTGCCTTGGCTGTCTCTTCACTTTTTGTATCAGAGGAATGGAATATAGCCAAATGATGGCATTTTCTGTATTTAGTATATTGTGCCATCAGTCAGTACCACTTTCCTGTGTTATTGCTGTATGTTATTGGGCTTTTACCTTTTGACTAGATGAAACGCAGCTGGATTATTTCTACTGTGTGCCAAAACATACTTGGTAATGTTGTCTTCAATGAATGCAAGGAAAAAAAACTTCATGCTTCTGAAACTGAAGGCAAAACCTGTTGTCTTAGTAGCCTATTCGTAAGTGCTTCTTTTTGACCTTCTTTAATAGTGGTATTCACTCTGAGGGTGGTGGTGAGCCCCTGGCCCAGGTTGCCCAGAGAAGCTGTGGCTGCCCCATCCCTGGAGGGGTTCAAGGCCAGGTTGGACAGGGCTTGAAGCAACCTGGGCTGGTGGGAGGTGGCCCTGCTCGTGGTAGGAGGGTTGGAACTACGATCTTTAAGGTCTCTTCCAACCTAAACCATTCTATGATTCTTTTTTTTTTTTCTTTTAAAAGTTTTCAGGTTCACTTTTTGGCTCCTTCTTTGCTGAAAGGTGGTTCCCAGGTACACAACTTCTTGAATAAAGAAGGTGGAGAAACTTCTGTAACTGTGCCATCTGCTCATACGTAGCAGGAGAATTCAGTGCTTGTACAGAAATTCTAGTGCTAAAGTTGTATTCTTTATTTCAGTTTTGATGTTACTCGAAAGACAGAAAATACTACTTCTATGTTAAGTAGTGTTCATCTTGCAAGTTTCTGTTTGTAGTGTATAAGCATTGGAAACTTTCTGGTTTTTAATTTTTTTTATTTACAGTTAAAACATACATATTGGGGTTTTACTCCTGTTACAGGTTTACCTATAGGTTTTATTTTTCACTTTGTCTTTTCTATGGAAGCTTCCAGCAAAGTGGCTCTTGCTCTGAATTTCTTATTGCTACTTCAAGTTGACAAGTTTTAAATCCTTTTGGATCCAGTCACTCACTTGGTGGGTGCTTCTCCAATGCCACCTGCAAAAACTGAGGCACCTCTTAACTGCTCTTCAAACTCTTGATATGGAAAGCTGCAAATGAACTGTAGCAGATTTAGCAGGAAGCATGTCACCCATTGCCCAGACCTTCCCTTCCCCCCTGTTCCTGTGATGGAAACCAGCGCTGCCCCATGGCAACTGCTCCGGCAGTAGATGGGCCTTCCCCTAGGCAGATGGGCAGGTGGCAACAGGAGGTTCCCAAATGGACTGCTGGCAGGAGTAAAGACTTGGTGTGTCAGGATGGTCTGCCTGGGCCCCTGGAGACAAAGAAGGACAATCTTATGATGTCATGTCTGCAGAAAGATGCTACTTCGAAAGCATTTATAGTGTTTGAGGCTTGACTGTTTTCAGTTCATATTATCAAAGTTGATAGTTAAATGCTGTTCTTCCTGTAAGAATTTCTGAAAGATTCTTCTGTTTGGTATGAGATCATGCTCAGTTATATTACTGTGCTGTTGCTTCATATTACAGTGCTACAGGGTGGATGAATTGCCCAAAGGGTCTTTTTTCTCTTGTTAATGGCAGGGTGATTTTCTTGGTTACAGTATTAAGTAGGCACTGTATTCTTTGGTTTTATCAACCTTATCTGACACTAATTAAATAGCTGACTAAATGTTATGTTTTGGAAGGGAGGAATGGAGACTTTCAGAAGGGCAGGGATTTAAAGCCAAAATTGCAATGATCCTTTTCTAATGAAATTCAAACTGGTTTTTCAAAGGTTCATAAATACTGTAATTTTGATTCTTCTATAAGGAGATTGTGCTGGATCTTTTCAGTTTTGAAAAGTATTAAATGAATGGAATTACTTGGCGTTTGGACAGGATTGTATACTGTACAGTGTACACTCTATCTCTTCCTCTTAATGGCAGTAAGATAAAGTAGGGAAGACTTAAAAAATTAATTTGGGCTTTGAAAAATTTAGCAGAATTGGGACAGCGTTGTGAATGAGATTCCAGAATGTTAAGCATGTGTTGAGACAACTTGGATAACAAGTAACATCAAGGTCTGCTTAATGTTTAAATATTTTGCCAAATAGGAATGAGTTTAAGCTTGTGCACAAGTGTGAACTTGCAAAAAACTATCAGAATTTCAAAATTGAGTACGGTTATTTCTGTTAAGAGCTACCTAACTGGGGAGTGACTATTTGGGAGTATCTATAAAATCATAGTGAGGAAGGGTATCCAAGAAGAGCAAAAAGTAGTGTGACACAAAACCATAAATGATGCAATCTAAATTTTCATTCATAATTAAAAATACTTTCTTTCTAGATCTATTTCACGTAGCATTCTACAGAGCTGCTGATAATGTCTCTACTTTCCTTGCACAAGCCTTTTTGGCACCTGGGATGCTTGATCGGCTGAAGCCTGCATGCCTGCTAGGTTTGTCAGCCTGTGGGCTACCTGCCTAGTTCAGGTCTGCTCGTTCATCCTGCAAGGACACTTGCCTCTTACTGTACAGGTAACAGGCTCAGAAACCTGAGGTCAGACTTAGTGTGTTACTGGGATTTCTGCACCTCATTGTATCCCCTGAGCATCTGTTGACTCCTAACTTGCGCTTTAGATGGTGTGCTTTTGTAGGCTGCGCACAGTGGTTCCGTGCGGCTTCTCATATGTGGGGCTGTGCTCAGTGGAAACCTTGTGTCGGAACAGAGCTCCTGTGCACTAAAAGTAATGCAGAGTAAGAACTCAAAGAAAACAGATTCGGATATCTTTGTCAATTATCCTCAAAGACTACAGAGAAGCAGTGTAATGGTTTGGGCAAGAAGGAACAGAAAAATCCACCACAGCAAAGGCCAGAGAGTATTCCTCACCACACAGCTTTGCTCTGCCAACCTGTAAGTGCACAGATATGATAGTATGTCTGTATCTAAGTCTATACTTGTCCATTTTCCTGTTGCTGTCACTGGCTACATTTCCTGCTCTTTTAGTGCTTCATGTTCTTATAATTGTTCTGTTAATTGTTCCCTAATACCAGCTAAAGAGGCGAGAACAAAACATGGTGTTCAACTCTTCATGGTTAGGGGTAAATCCTTAATCAAACACTAACTGAAATGGTTGAATCTGGTGTTAGAAATGTGGTTCTTAAAAGCTGAGAGTTTAAGGGTCTGCCAGCATGATGAGGAGGCATAATACTAGTGGTGGGTAAAATCAAACAAAAGAGGAGGGGAAAAAAACCGGAAGAAATATATGGAGTTTAGAGGGAGACAGACTGTCGTATTTAGCAGGTTTTTGAAGTCTGGTAATAATAATTCTACGCTTTGTATGGCACTTGTAAGCTTTGAGGGTCTGCTTTCTGTTACCGCCAGTGCTGATGAATGCATAATTACACATAAAGGCATCCTATGGGTGTCTGAGATAACAGTTCTTGCTGCTGTTTGTTAATGCTGGGCAGAGCTTTACTCTGCAAGAGACTTCTTATTAGCATGTTTTACTTAATTTGTTCTTTACTGTCCTGCAATTACGCCTGCAAATTGTAGCCTGGAATTTGCTAAAAGCATCTATTGCTATAAGCAATCTCTATACTGAGAGCAAGGCCAATTAGCAAAGAAGCAACACACAAGGTCATGTGAACACCGAAATATTATTTCAGGATAGTATCTGTTGGCTTGCACAATTTCCTTTCTGATCACATTAACTAAATCTATGGTGGTTTAGTATATTTTTGTTATTTTCAGTAATATATTGAGTGAAGGGTATTTACTAAATATCTTCAGCCTTCAAGTATGAAGTCAAAGTTCCTTGTATTCCAAATACAACCTTGGATGTTACCAATCTATGGATGAAATACTCAATAGTACTTATTTTACACTGACTTTTAGATTTAGGCTTTTAACTGCCCAATAACTTCTGAAAAAAGAGTTTAAACTCCTAAGCTACTGAAACTTATTTTGAAGGCTATTATTTTTAAGAATGTCAACTCAAACCTCCTTCATTAAATGCTGTAGAGCACTTGAAATCTGGACAGCATTGTCAGTGAAGACCTCTTCCCTTCTATGGTCATATTAAGAATACAGGCGGAATGAAGACTGATATTCTCAAAAGTGCTTGAGATAATAAAATCCCCAAATCCTGTTGAGTTTCAGGGGTACTCTAAGCAGTAAGGTATTGGGAAAAATGTGGTATATAGCTAATTACTGTGGTGCTATTGATAACTCTGTTGCTATTTAACAAATTCAGCCACGTTGGAATACACACTGGTGTTGAAGAAACTTTGCCTCAGAGTCACACTGTAGCTGTCTCTAGGAATGTCACTGATGGTGAGGTAAGGTAGAAAAAGTTCTGGGTTTCAGTCATGGAGTGGTGGTTCTGCATCTTAATAGTCTTTTTGTACCTTTCAGGTGATTTATTTCCCTTTTGGCAGAGTAGGCTGTAGGAACGGAGCCAATGTAATTAAGCGTCTTCAATCTTATGTTTCTTACATGATTGTCTTATTCTGTGGTCGCTTCAGAGCTCTTATAACCTACAAGCTTTATTTCATCATTAGCTTTTCTGAAATGAATAATACTGTTGTGCTCTCTGGAAAAAGCTGATCAGTAAAGTTCAGGAAGCATCTCACAACTGCATCAAATCTTTGTCTATTACTTCGGATATGATCACTGTAGCAGGATTGCCATGGATGAGTTTCCTGTTGGCAATCCCTCAAAAGGCACAAAGGTCCAAAAGGCATGAACATCTAACTTTGTACCTTCACATCGAGCTCAGCAGAGCTGCTTTGCTTGTGTTGAGGAAAAAATGAGTTGTAGAAGCTGATTAAATTATTGTTTGGCTGTTTTCATTGGAAATGATAACATGAACTACATTATCCAGTTCTCCTTTTCCTAGTTTTACTTTTTGAAGTTATAACAAATAAATAAATACTTACTCTTTTTGTCCCTTTTCTAGATTCTAGCCACAGCCTGTTCTGAGGCTATACGTTCATTCAGACAGATCACTCAGGCCAGTTTTCCGTCATTTGCTCCATTAATTACAGTCTGTACAACTACAGTGACATTTGAAGCCATTTTTTCCTCTATCAAAAAAGAATTTTGTAAGTCCGAAATTCAAAGGGTGGGGTGGAGGTGCTAAGAACTTCGTGTACAGGATATTGTAGGTCTCTTCCTGAGAGGTACCAAAACGAAGCATCACAAAAATTCACATTCTGGTTCTAGAGATGACCTTAACTTCATGAACAATGGGTACCTAAAACCCGATCTGGCTCTAGGTGCAAGATACTCATAATTCTGGGTGAACTCACTCATCCCTAGCAGGTGCTCATTGCAAGGCTGTGATGAGGCCTCGTGGGTTACAGCACCAGGGGAGATGACTATTTACGTTGTGGTTCTACAAAGGCCATGATGGGGCAAAACAGACTCAGAGCTGTGTAAAAGAATAGATTTGCATTTTCTCTTGATGAAAACAGTCATGATAATAAAAAAAAGTTAAGGAAAGAAATAAGAATAATAAGAGAATGACCCATACTGTCTCAATAAAAATAAGGTCTCTGGCAACTTTAAAGGGAAATGAAGGAAAACAGAAGAGCAAGCAATTTTTTTTGCTTGCTTACATTGGCACTGGCAGACATGCATCCTCTTTTCCTTCAAAGGAACATGCATTGACTGAAGAGTGCTGAAGTATGCTCTGCATAATTTGGGTTGAGGATAAAGTGCAAATCCTTTGAGTTGTGTATGTTAGGCTTGGTGGGCTAAACTAAAGGGTGACATTTATCAGGAGTTAGGGTTGTTGCAGTACATGAGAGGCTGGAAATGCTGGCTTCTCTAAACAGCTTCAGAACTGGGGTTTCATACTAGGTACCTGTTCCATTTCTGGCACTGCTGAAAATGCAGGGTGAACTGCTGATCTGTCATCTCAACAGGAAAATGGAGGTTTCATATTCCGTGCAAAATTGTTTTGTCCTGAGAATCAAATTCTATGGCATCACGGGTCACACAATACAATTATTCAATCTGTGGCACCCAAAGATGTTCCAGAAAGGTTCACATGGAGTCCTGGAGAAGGATGGCAACTAGGGAAAAAAAAATGGACATTAGTTCCAGAATAAACCAAAAATATACCAGACACTTGGGCTCCTGCAAAAGAACAGCTTTTCTCTGTCGGGGTTTTTCAGTAGGGAAATAGAAACATTCAAACCATGCACATGCAGAAGGTCACCATGGCAGTTTGGAGCATTAGATGAATAGTTTTATAGCTCTGTTTTTCTCTTATGTTAACATTTTTCCCCAGTTCTTTCCCACTTTTTGCTGGGCTGCTTGCCAAAGGTGCTGCCGAACAGTAGAGTTACTGAGCTGAGATCACTAGTACAGCATTTTGTAAAGAGGGTGTGCAGAGTGTGACGTGTCTACCTGCTCATCAGCAGGTACTTAGCTGTAGTGCATGTTACTGCTTACAGAGCTCCTCAGGATCTTGGACAGAAGTCTGACTTCTTTGAACAATCAATGTCCTTTGAGACATAACATCACAGTACTTACCCTCCATTAACTGTGGATTTCTCTTGTACTAAGGTACTTGGCTGACCTCATTTAATTTTCTTGATAGTTCAATTGATTTTTTTTTTTATAAAGAACTTGTATAGACTCCTCTTTGTTCAGAGGTGTGTGAGTATTTACCTGTTTATGTCTTTGTCATTGTCTTTGAATGTCTTGCTTCTTACCCTTTTGCTCTCTGGCAGCCTTTACAGGACCTTCATTTTGGCAGAGACAACCACATATGTATGACTTCTTCTGCTGTTAGTTTTTCTTCATTGATTGATATGGGAAGGCTTTGTTGTTTTTTTTTTTGTTGTTAAAATCAGCTTTTAACTGCAGTATTCTTAGTGTAGATTGTATGTGCTATCCATCGCCTCTCTGTTTCATGGGGTATAATGGTGAGGACTTAATGGTATACCTTATCAGAGTTTTTATGAAGAACTCTTGGTCACTTAGTCTGACTTCTGGTACAACACAGCCAATGGACTCTTGCCCATCAATCTCTAAGCCAAAAACTTCTGTTTGGGCTCTGACATACCATTTTAGAAAAACAACTAGCCTCGAATTCAAGACTGCCAAGGAAAAAGAGATTACTCCATTCTTAGGTACATTATTTTCACCATTATAATCTTGAGATTCATACAGCTCGGCTAGAGAGACGTAGTCTGATGCCACCTCTGAAGGCACTGAGATCAGAGGGACTCAGGTAGGCCCTGAAGTAACATGAGTAACATCAATGCATTTGTAAAATTAGTATGTGACCTCATCCAAGGAGGACTGATAAAGGTGAGTGGCACAGCAAATTGGCTGAACAAAAGCAAAGTATGAGTCATATTCTTCTCTTTCGTAGGTACGGTCCAGTCTGTATTTCTGTTGCAAGAAGTAATACCAAGGTAGTTCACTTCACGTTTGAAGTGCAAGCTGTTAAGATTCATGGTGGCACTTGAGTCTTGTAAATATCTGTTCCACAGAAAAGTGTGGAGCAAATTATATGGGAATTGCTGGTCTAAGAAGGGCAGTGTCGTGGAAATGCAAAGTACGGAGCTGCAAATGTGTGGCAAGAATTACAGACTTCTAGAAACAGGAAGATACATTTGCAGCTCATTCAAAAGACTGCATTTGTGTTGGGGGGGAAGTGGTGGTTTCTCTTCAGTCTGTACTGGTATGCCTCTAAAATGGTTGATCATGTGGGGAAACAGATTTATACTAATGCAGAAAATCAAACAACAAAACAATCAGGTGATGTGGTCACTTGAAGGTTTTACATCAAGACTGAAATTTTTCCAAATAAGGTGCTGTAGATCAGCTGGAAATTCTTTGGAATGGACTAACACATGGCAACAGCAGTCCTACTGGTTTTTGGCTATGTGAATGTAATACAAAGCTACAGAGGTAGAAAATGTCTATATATAATATCTTGTGTTTAAATAAAAGCAATTCAGATTTGTTTTCAGCACAGATATACTATATAAGCAGTGATATATTTTTTTCATGCCTGGTACATTATCTTCGTGACTCTGCCATATAAGATGTACATGAATAATATATCTAAAGACTATAGAAGACATAGCACTTCTTGATGGAGAATTATATAAGAATTTTCCTTTGTCTGTCTTGGATTATATATAACTTAACCATTCAATTGATGGATGAACTTAGGGTGAGCAGGGTTTGTTGAATAGGTTGAAAATCAAAGAGCAATGATTTCTACACCACATCCCCCCCCTCCCCCCCAAAGCTTCCAGACAATGATCCATGAGTATTCAGTCTTTCAGTTTAATTATGCTATGAGTTGCAGGGGAAAAATGAACACGAAGAAATGAGGTGAGGTCTGTGAGGCATTATCTTTCCTGTAGTAGTCAGTGAAGGTGGCTCTGTGTTGTGTTTGAAGATGCATGTAGGTATGTGTGCTTGCAGATCAATGTAGATGCTTAGCAGTCCGTCCAAAAGCTAACCTCACGTTTCATATGATGTGTGGAAAGCACAGAAAAGAAGTCCATGGTAGGGTGTGAGGTACAAAGAGGTTGAGTCTGTGGATCCTGGCAAACGCACAGTGTACGCTTTTATCTTCCTCAATGTCTATTCATGGCAACTGATGGAGAGGAAATTGCTCTCAATGGATTTCTGTCTGACCCACTGTAATCATTCTTATGCAAAACTGATAACCTTCTGTTCTTTCTAAATCAAGCTTTTGGAAAGTCCTCAGTCACAAAATTAGACATTAGACAACATTAGGGGAAGGCTTAGATGCAGAAGTGGCTTTAGAACTCGGGTTATGTGAAGCCAAGTGTTGCAGCAGACCTTTGTGATGGGCAGCCAACAGAGAACGTGACGGTGATGCTCGTGAGCCACACCTCTATAAGGGTGTATGCCAAAATCACTCTAGCTAGTAGCCTAATGCCAGTTATACAGAAAACCACAAAAAAAAAAATCTGAGTGGCTATCTGGTTGACACGTTAAGTGGGATGGCTCTGATTTCAGCAGTGAGCCTCTTGTGAAGAATTAATACAACTGGGCAGTGTTCTCTGTGTGAATTTGGCTGAAGGATGCTGACTTTTGGCTGGGTATTTAGCAATGATGGGGTGGAAGTGCAATGAGCCAGGTATGCATAGCTGTCCAGCTGTAGAACTTTAACGTGTGCCCACTCCTTGACTTAGACTGGGAGGAGTGATCACCATAGCTAAGCCTCCACTTACTTCCTCTCATACCCCTCTCACCTGTTCTGAAATGGGTTCTCTGTATGGCTTCAGAGCTTCAGACCTGGCTGCGAGTTTTTGTTGGTAGTGTTTCAAATGTTGGTGACCATTTGTTCACCAAATAATCACTTTTTTGTGCTGAAAGAGTTTGCAAACTGAAAGTAACGCAGGTGTCTTATTTGCAAGTCCCTCCAGTGGATGAACTTAACATTTTAACTACAAGCAAATGTTGCAAAGCATGCTGGAGGTGGGAAGGACTGCACAAAAAATGATGATTTGAAAGTTCTGAATTAAATATGAAGTTGAAAACTGAAGTATGCAGCAATGCATGATGTACCTGCATTGTATGCAATGTGTATGCAAGCAATACATGTACACGATGTGTGATATCCGTGTTTCTTGGCTACTAGGTCTGGTCCTGATTCTATACTTCTTGAACCACTAATTAGAACTTAGTGGTCCCCATGTATAAAAGTGTAGTAAAAACAAATACAGCATCTCTTCATGTTAGTTTAGTTTAAATGTGTTACAAGTAAGTTAATATAGATTATATAGTTATAAATGCTTAAATGATGTGGTGTCCTTTTAGTTATGCTGCTTACTGCACAATTTAAATGAGAAGCAAAGCTTAGGCCATTTCACCTTTGTTTTTACTACTGTATTTGTACCTTTATGCCTTAGAAACTGATGAAAGTGAATGCTGTGCAGGGCAATGTTTAATTCAACAAAAACTTTTGTATCTGTCTCTGTGAAAGCTGCTTGAAAACATTTCTGTCAGGATTAGGTCTTGGAGTTTGTGACTTGTTTACTTTTACAGCACTTTATGTCAAGTTGCAATCACACTTTCATCTAGTATTTTATGTATTTTTGGTTCTTCTCACTCAAAAATAAACCCTAATAAAACTTTAAAAAGTTATTCTTGGAACTGAAAATATTCATTGTAGCTAACCAGACTTCTTACATAAGGTTTTCTTTTTTGGGTGAGTGGTGAAGGGTGATTATTTCTTTAAAAAGGCCAGCTAACTTTGAGTAAATAATTTGATTTTGCAAAATGGTCGTGATTCCAGAGAGATGCTTCTCGCTGAAGATACAGCAGCCAGTGACTGATCAGAAAAATTCAGCAGGGCTGTGTAATGAGGGGCGAAGACAATACGAATGCAAATCTAGCGAACAGTTGCATTTTCACAGTTGGTAGGCTGCGTTGCAGGTGCATTTTCTTAATGAGGGTTAATTTGTCTCATATTTTAACCTGACAATACTTGGCACTGTTAGTAGTTAGGCTTACTTAAAGAGGTAAAATGAAGGTTTTTATGTAAGATTGGGTATTTGATTTCAAGTAATCTGCTAGTGCTGAATATTAACTGAAGTTATTCAGAACAGTCCTATTACTTAGGTTTTTATGAGAGAAAAGCCTTTTTGATTATTTTGACAAATTGGAGCAAGGCCAAATTCTGCTCTTTGCCTTGGATTGAAATCCTGAGAGACTGAGATAAAATTGAAAAGATTGTTGTTCATCAAGATTTACTGAGGGAGAACCAGAAATGGACACAGGCTTGAATACCACAGAAAGTAATAAGATGACCTTGTAGTAATGTTTTTCTTTGGTGTGTATTATTTAATACTAAACCACGTTGTTCAGTTCAAGAAAACAATTTGGTGCAGAGCATCCCAACAACGTTTGAGCGAGGGGGAAACTGTCTGTCGGTTAAATGGGTGTGTTTCAAATGAAGGAGGTACATCCCTCCCGGGGAAGAAGCCTCGGACTGCCCCACGCTGCAGCAATGGGCAAAAGCAAGCTGTACAGATTTTCACTTGGGTACCCCTTATTTGCTGCTGGTACTGGCTAATGAGATCCACTTGCAAGAAGAAATACGCTGTCCTGATGGGTAGCCTACTGTCACATTAAAACCAAAAGGGTTTGCGTGAGTATAGGCTAATGGCTTGGCTTAGGTTTTACAAGATCACCCCATAAACTTTACTTTGTAACTGTAAAGAAAAAGAAAAAATTACAGTGGGTGTAGGCAAAAAAAAAAGCTAGCTTTTCTGCAGTTGCTTATTAAGCATCATGTGTAAATTATCCATTGTTATCCTACTGTACTTCATAGCCTTTTAAATCTCATATGCCTCTTGTATCGACTTGTTTTCATCCAATATGAGCTCATGAATGCAGGATGCTGAAGTACTGGGTCAGAAATCAATTCCATCCTTCTGAAATATTACCTCTATGCCAGTGACTTCTGCTTCAGGGAATCTAGTTCAATATCCTATCTTATGCTCAAATAGATTACTTCTTTAGCTTTCTTATATCTGGAACATGCAAAGGGATATTCCTACTATTGTAAAGTAAATAACACCAAAAAATCGATGTATGAAAAGGGTCCTTGATATGTCTGGCAATTGGCAAAGGAATCTAGAGCTTTTTCCCTCACTTGAGATCTGATCCTGGTGAATAATAACCGAAACGCACCATTGCCATGGTATTTATACAATAAGCCAAGGACTTTAGTTTCATCCTTAATAGATACTCGGGGAAGAAAAAGCAGCATAACCTCTGGCATCTGAGTTGAGAGTCTCAGTGAGGAGGCCAAAAAAATCAATAAAGATATATTAAGCTGTTTCTCACACTTTAGACACAGCCCTTCTGGTTCTGCAAGCAGGTGGCACGGGATGGTGTGCGTCCAGTGGCATTTTCCATGTTATTACAATTGCACGGATACAGAATTGCTATAAGGATTTCCATATTAAAAAGGTGCTTATATAATTCAATCACTAAGTTCTCTTTAGAAGTAGGTTTTAATATGAAAGTCCCTCTATGTAATAGAATAAAGCTAGATTAGAATAACAGGAGGTACTATGAAGGGATAGTTTGCTGCATGTTGCTTGTGGTGAGGTACTGCTATAGTAGGATAATACTGTGGAAAATAGGAAAATGGGGTGGATGTTTGCCCAGGGTCATACTTAATTCATGTGATAGATTATTTTTTTTTTCCTGACTTAGAACCCTTATTGAAAATGATCCTCCAGTTGTATCAAGAGGCTGGTTTGAGCAGTACCTTTAGCATTTATGTCTGCATCTATATATGTATGTGTCTTCCATCAGTGGGAATTACTTGAGGACTTGAGGAATTGTACAGAGGAGCTGATGCATGTGCTCCTGTCTAAATTAACAATCGAAGTCCTCAGTTATGCTGAAAGACCCAAGAAGGTTCCTTGGCAGAGTCAGAGCTTGTATGAAAACTGAGAATAAAGGGAGTTTTGATCAGTTGCAGGATGAAGGCAGAGAAAGCAGTTTAGTAAGGTGGGATTTTGAAAATGTGGGTCTTTCAGGGCCTTGTTTTTCAAATAAATTCATGCTTCTAGAGTTAGAGCTCCTCTCCCACCTCACAGATGTGGTTCCTGCAGTGCTTCTATGATATGTGAGGCCACAACTCGAACATTTAAAATGATTGTGAGACAGGGACTTATGAAGATACTTGCTTTTAAACAAAAATTATTGATCAATATGAATTTAACTTAAAAACACAATAAAACAGCCATGGAGCAGCAATATTTATAACAAGCTAAGAACAATGAATCCATGTGGCTGTGACTGTAGCTCTGATATGCAAGACACCAATGGAGAGGTGAGTGGTGTCGGTACCGTGTCAGTGCCATGGGTCAGAGGGGGTTGCGGGGACTGGCAGTGATGATCCAAGCAAGCAAAAAGCAGATCCCGAGTGATGCGGGACTGACAGCAGCACGGCTGGGTCTTCTGCTTTCTGATGGGATTGCACTGCCTCTCGTCGCAGAGCTGGCTGACTCAGGTACTTCCATAACACACTTCTTTGGGACAGACATACCCAATGTTTACATGGGGAATCAGCAGTTTTACAGAAGCTTGTTTTGTAGACTCCCAAGTACTGTGATAGGTTAACTTATTTCTGTCTAGTGAGGGGAAGGACGTACACAAATCTCACTTCTGACTGAAACCAAATACAAATCATTACTCCCCCTACAGCATCTGGGGCGCTGACAATAATTTCAGGAAACTTATCCATCAAAACAAAAGCATAACTCTAAAATCAGATTATGATGAGGTCCTATTCAGAATGGTGTTGATCTTCCAAAAAAAAATACAAATGCTATGCTTCTGATTTTAAATAATTGGGTAATAAGTGGGGTGACTCTTAAGGTATTCTCAATTTCACCTGGTTTTGAGAAAGGGGGGTTCTTTCATAACCTATGAGATTCTTCTCTCACCTTTACTTTGCAGATGTAAAATCTCACTTTGATGTAGTGTATCTATGTTGTTGAAAGATGTGCTCTTAATGTATCACATTTTATGTGCATATATAATAGTTGATGCTTCAGGTACTATCCTTAACCTTAATGTTTCATGTAACACATTTTTAAGCTACATACTCGCTCTTTATTTTGATTAAATTTCTGATAAACTTGATTGTGAATAGTGATTTTTTTTTTTAGTAGAATGTTCCCAGAGTTTATTTGATGTGTGATTAATAGCACATATTCCACACTAGACTGCCCTACTGCTCATAATCTACTTTATTTTGATTAAATGTGGAGTCAAGATTTCTCATTAAGCAAAGTTCTGTCATTCTAAATTACAACCTGCTTAGCTGTTCTCTTTACCTCTTCCTTTCAAGGAAGCTCAGATGTGGCTTAGTAAACAATGAGGATATTATCTGTAATCAGACACCTGTCCATCCCATTACAGCTGGCTGTTGTCATGATTGTCATCCTTTATACAGAAAGTGTTGGCACTGCACTGCAAAACAAAAAAAGCACGGTCTAATGCTTTCATTAACCCTTTTGGGGAAGATGTGGCAATTAGCTGATCAAATACTGAGCTTTGGGAATTTTCACAAACACAAGGCCACAGAGGAAAACTTGCATGTACAAGTTATCTTTGGAAATGAAGGTGATGTGGTTTTTGCTTTAGTGTTTATTAAAGTTGTTGTTATGGTCACTACATACGCAAATGGATCATTGTCTGTATTAGCCTGTTGGGTTTTTTCTAAAGTATCTACTTAAGCAGATAAGCAGATGCAGTATGTATTTTAACCCAACTATTTTTATTATTGGTAATAGAGGGTTTTATGCATAAATCTGGAGGGTTTGTTCCTGAAAGTAGAATGTTTCTGCAGCATTTTATTTCAGGTGCTGTTGTAAACCAACACATGTGAGATACTTGGCAACTACTGTTCCTGTTTGAGTTGAAGCGCTGAGTGCTATGACTGGATTCTATAGAACAATATTTAATATCTAAATGACTGGTATTTTCTTACTAAAAGGTGTTTGTTTTGAATCATGCCAGCTTGAAATACAAAAATTGTTTTTGACAATGCTGGTTGTTCCAAATGAGCACCATGACTAAAGCCAATATATCAAGGCCTCCTCAGATGCGTCTTCTTTTTCTATCTAGAAATTTTCTCTGGCTGGAATTGGATTATATATATATATTTTTTTTCATGGACTGGGATTTGTGGATATTTAAAAATGCTGTCAGTATTCTTGCAGATGTCGGCAGGTCCTGTGCCGTGGGTCTGAAATGCTCTGTGCATGCTAGATAGCTCATGCATGCATATGTCTGGGTAGGTAAACCCAATGAGGAATAAAGTACCTCTGCTGGACAATTCCACAGTGGCCAAGCTGATTATCTGCATGTACAAAACCAGCTTCAGCAAGAGTGACTGGTAAAAAAGGGGTATGCTTCATGGTTAAGGCAGTTATCTTATATAGGAGACAGAGAGGTTCAAGTCTTTGCCTCAAACAAGTAGTAATAGACTTTAGTGTTCCGAGGTTTTTATTATTAAAAAAAAAAAACCACCACAACAAACCACCCAAACCAACCCCCACCTCCCTCTTCATTCCTACCTAAACTGCAGGAACTGTCACATGCCAAGAAAATAATTTCCTTTTCTGGTTTTAGATAATCTTACATTGCAGTCTCCTACATCTCAGTTTCCTTATACCGGAACTGCATTCTGGTTGATGCATCCCCTGGTACTCGATGCTTGTCAGAAGTGTAACGCTCTACAGCTTTGTGCATTGCAAGAGGACAACTATTACATAGCTTTGCCTCATTGAATGCAGAAGGTGCGACTAAGATTGTAAATCTCCTAGATGACAAAACATAAAATCTACATGGAAGATCTAATCTATCCTGTTCTGACTGATAAAAAAAGAAGGGAGGCAAGTGGGTAGTAAATTAAGATGCAGTATAAAAGTTTTACCTGGAGGTGCTAAATCATTTAACCGTATCAGGCTTGTAGGGCTGTCTTTGTTAATAACTACAGTGCGGATTATCTGCCATTGGGCTAGGAAAGAACACAAGAGAAGGTCAGCATCTGCTGAGCCTTTCCTGTGTAAATAATGGCTTTTGCAGATCCTCTTGGATTACTTTTGTCATTTTTGTGATTACACAGTTTTTCATCAGGATGTTTTCAAAGTGTTGGGCAGCGTGGCAGTGTTGCATACCTTTAATAGCAAGGCAGTGTAGGAGATGAGTGGGCAAAGAAAGGCTGTCTTCACTTTGAGAGGGGCAGGGTGATTTTGTTTAGATTTCGTTAAATACACCAAAAAAATCGCTGAGCTGCATAAATGGAAAGTTTACCCATATATCTGAGCCTTTATGATAAAGGCTATTCTGAATTCACTGATGGGTGCCTTCTGATTAATATATATAGATATTTTTTTTAATCTTCTCTAACTTTGGTTGCAGAAATACATTGAAGTGTTGGTATCTAGTAGGCTTGTTCCCCTCCGTTATAACCAGTGTCACAAGGCAAGTCCCTGAGCTCTTGCTATGTGTGCAAATGCACAGGTGCATGTACATGCTACACACTGTTAATGGTTGCAAGATTTTGTTTATAATTTTCCCTCTTCACTTTAAAATTGAGTTGTAGCACTTGCCCTTGCAATTGTATTGAAATCCTCACCGCAACAGACTGTTCCCTACTGAGCCCAGGCTGCATGTGTAAAAGTAAAGCAGGTGGTGAGCATGCTGTGACTTGGAGGGTTTAGGCAAAGATGGATTATGTATTTCATTGAAATTTTAAGCTCTTGCTCCCTTCTCTTCTCTCGGAAGCTGGAAAGATCAGATGAATCTTAAAACTAAAATCTTAAAGTGGATGTCTGAAAATCTCTACTTCAGCTCAGCAAAGTGCTTTTTTCTGCATGCATTTTACAAAGGACTCTGTTAAAATCAGCAATTCAACTTTAAGATTGCGGATGAGGAAATCTGTTCTTTGTAAAACAAGTAAGTGTGTGCATGCCATTGTTACATAAAGACCCGGTGTTTTGGGATGCAATTACTATAACAATTGAGGAAGGGTAATCCAAGCATCTTCCCAAATCTGAAACAGAATGACCCAGGCAGAATGGAAGAGCTCTTCTGCATGCTGTTACTTTGGGATGAAAAGAAGCCGCACAGGTTTATAGCTGCAGATGCCAAGAATCTAGGGTTAATGGGATTCAAGACCCTTCTGAGTTTGCCACTACTTGCTGAGTTAATTTAGGCCTCGATTATCAAAGTAGCTCACAACACTGACTTAACTCTGCTCTTGCTGAAATCAGAAGGGGCCGGGGTTAGGCCAAAGCTGAGTGCCTTTTGAAAACCTCACTGCTGGACTTCTGGTACCTCTGTCCAACCTGTGAAAAGAGAAGCACTGTGCTACGTGAGAGGCAGGGTACTCGGAAATGTATTGCTGAGTAGTGTGTTCCAGAACACTGACTCTTCCAAGCCCCAAAATGATGTGAATAACCAACACCAGCTTGGGAGTACAGAATGAAACCCTGGACCAGCAACATTACAATGGGGGAAACCATTGTGGCAGTGCAGAGTGTCACAGTTTTCTATGAGATTGTGTGTGTGGTTGGTTGTGGTGAGGAATCAGGCAGCCAGTTGCTTTATGAGCTGCTTTTTGTTGCTGAAAATGGGGAGAAAAAGTGAGTTTCTTTTCCCTGCTGATAAGTGAGGAGAGAGGTGTTGGAGCTGTGCCTGGGAGGTGTCAAGGATGGAGCAGCAGGGTTACCTTCCTGGGGCTGCAGCTTGGGCCACATCCAAGCAGGCTGAAGTGAGATATAAACATAGTTTGTCAAAAGTACTTGTGCACAAATCTTAACTTGGGGTTGGCAAGAGAGCGTACCAGCAGGATGGTTTCACTTGGGATCAATACGAAAGGTTCAGAGTGCTCTGGGGGGCATTTTTCTGCAGAGGAAGTAAAAGCTGTGTCTGTAACTTCAACAAAGTTGTCTGTGTGAAATGTTTGGAGTTTTGATTTTTTCAGGCATTTCTGCCATCAAATTTTTTAAAAAGAAATGTTGTAAAATTTTGAAATTATAAATAGTAAATATTTCTTTGCAAGTGTGCTTGTGTAGAAAGGGAAGGTGAGAGGCATAAGGCGAGTGAAATTGCTTCAGCATCCAATACCATCTCTTCCCCTTCTTAGCCCCCTTCATTCTCCCATTTGTTTTGGGATGGGAGATGCCTCGTGTCGGGTGCTTTTGTGGAACGAGATGAAGACCTACAAAACAATCAGTCGGTGCCATGTCAGGATGATTATGTCACTTCATGCTGATATCTGTCCTGAAAAACAAAAGCTGTCAAAGTGAGATTTTCCTTGGCAGATTGATTAATCTGTGGCATCCGGTTGAATCCTCTCCTTCTCATGACCCTCCTTCTCCCATCAGCAGCATCAGTGTTTCGGATCCGGCACAAAGCAGCAGTGCCAAGCCATGGCAGGTATTTCTCAAGCAAGGGCTCTCTGCCCTCCTTTGGCAGTTGAGCTGATCCCCCACGGGGAGGTTTGTAGGGCTGTAAAGGGTAGGATAGGCTGCTCTAGGGCTGGCTGGCTAATGTTAACACCCAGAGCCCTGTTTTGTGTTGCTTTCCGGTTTAAGTAGACTGGTATTAGTGTTACAGCTGTGTTCTGTGCCTTGTAGCACTACTACGATGTATGATCTGCCAGTGTTTTCAGGGAAAGGTGTTAATTTCAGGCAGTTACAACTCAGCAATAAAAACTTGCTTCAAGCAGGAGTATGAAATACAAGTGCTTAGTAGTGGTGTTAATATTTATGCACAATCTTTCGTAACAATGGCATAGCCAATTTAAAAGTGATTTCAGCCTAACTCTCTTCCCCGACTGCACTTAGAAGATCGTTTTTCTTACTGGCTCTATGGGCACCAGGTATGTTTTGTGCTAAGGATGACAGTCTCCAGGGAACAGTCAGTTCTGAGTTAGTTGAAAATCCAAAATTATGGATACCAACAATCATAGCAATAGCTAACAATTCAGTGTTTAAAACTTCTTACAGCTTTCATCACCACAGGATCTCCCCATTGTGGCTTAGCGAGGATCCTTTGGGGGAAAAAAAGCAAAAACCACCAAGACATGCTATACAGAATAAATCCCTTGCTATTCCCTTTTCTACTTGAGTGAGAAGTTTGTTTGGCTGAGACTTCCAGTACATTTGCTTTCTTTGGGAGTTTGCCAAAGGTTTCTGTACTTGTTCTTTAGTTTGCATCACATTCTCCAAGTTGTAATGATGATTTGGTGTCTTTTCATGTCAAAACTGTAGTATTTTTCCAGCATTTAAAAAAAAAAACAACTATTTTTTATCTCTTGCCATTTTGAAGAAAATGGCAGCAGTCAATCTTTAAGAGAGTCTTACATTGTCAAGGACTATTAATTGCATAGAGATATGTTGGGCAGAACCTCAGCTGTTCTCCAGTATGGCTACCTCAGTTTAAGCCAGCAAAGGAGCTCCGTGGAAGATGCTTTCTCCAGCCGATAGTGTCTTACAAGCATAAGGAATTTTTCCAACCATGACCATTATTTCATATTATTAGTAGTAGTACCTGAATTTCAAGTACAGTAAGATTTGGGTGAGATGATGTTTAGTTATTTTTTATAGTAGCGCTATGCTCAAAACAGAGACCTATGATGCAGAATAATACAGATTTAGAGAAAGAGCTTAGCTCATAAACAGTGTTACTGACCAATTGCAGTCAATAATTATTTTTTTTTTTAAGATTGACAAGCTGTGAAGTGGCAGTCTATTTCCAAGGATGCTCTGGCTGATTTTGAGCAATGGTCTCCTTGGGCAATAATACCGACTAAGAACACACTGCTCGTGATCTGCTTTGCCTGGACCATCCAGTAACACTTCCAGTGGTGGCAGCAGCACTGGACAAAACTTGTGGTTCATCTCCCAGAATTGTGGAGGGTTAATACAGTTTACTGAGAAGTCAGGTGTGTCTCCTGGAAAAATTTCCCATCATAGCTTCCAGTTTTGCAGATGACTCTTTGGGATAACCTCAGAACTGCACAGGAATCTGGTTTTGTGGTCCCATGTCTTCTGTTGGAGAAGCAGCACAGCCCACAGGTAGCCGTTCTGGTTTTCATGGGATCAACTGTACAGATGTACCTGTGAGGGGTTTGGCGTTTTTGAGGTTGCTGTACAGCTACCCCTACTGAATTTGGGCTTGGCAAAATATCTTGCAGTCCTGTGTCTTTCAGTTTTTTTCTGAACTGCTCAACACATTCCTTTCTCTTTACCCTTTCCATGTAGTAAATCTTGCCCTTGCTGACAGCCCTGGTAATTGCCTTATGTAGAATGAAAGTCTTTCTTTCTCTTTATTTTTATAGTATGCAGCCTTCCACAGCTAAGTTTAAAAGGACAGAAAAATTCATGGTGTTTGCAGTAAGAGCATGTTTTATGCTTGCCTGCTGCTAAAGCAGAGAGAATACTGCCCTGATACGGAAATGTCAGGTTCACAGGCCTGTATCTAAGGCAGTAAATGTTTCTTTTATTTCTTATTCCAGTTTATGCTGGTTGCTATTAATTTTAAACTTTTCTTGGCATCTGCAGCAATAAAAAGGATAAAATCCTGAGGCTTTGTTCTTCTGCTTGTGAACCAAGCCTTCAAACTTCAAATGAGACTTAGGCATATCTTGCTTTCAGAGACAGCTGGGAACTCTTACAAATATACGCAAGCATTGGGACACTGCTGCCTTCAGTCTGAAGGCGTTACCTGTTTCTGATGAACTCATACAGAGCATTCCTAATGTGGATGAATAGAGGCAAATGTCTAAAATCATGATATAAGAAAAATAAATTATTTTCCAAACTCTTATGATAGTGGCCAACTGCGGTCTTAATGCTGCGTGTGGTTTTTAACTATAACCCCCTGTGGCGTGCAGTGGCTAAAGAATGTGTCTTTGGCTACAGCCCCCGGTGCTTTTGTGTAACCCAGCGCAGGGGATGTGCCTTCCGTGTGCAACCTGAACTGGGAGGGGGTCATACTTTGTGTCTTGTGATGTGCAGCATCCCAATTCCCCTGCTTGCGCCAGAGCTGTAGACTCTCTGTGTTGCAGGAGATGTGGTGGCATAAGGTTCGGCTTCAGTCATTCTGTTTTGTGATGATTCATTTTAAACTTGGCCTGACTTTTACAGAGCAACCTCAGGGCACCCAGGGAAAACAATGACATGCGTGCTACTCTTGATCTTGTGGATTGATTTGTGTATCTCGGGATTCCAAAGACTTTACAATTTGAGATCAAATTAAGGAATACGTGGTGCTTGGCAGTGGTACCTAGGGCTGGAAAGATAAATCCAATTGTATTTAACTGCTAGACGAATTTCCACAGACTTTGATTTAATCACTGGAGTATTGACAGGAAGATTTGGCCCAGTACTTCCCCATTTAGCTGTGTTATTTGGTTACCAGACAGGAACAGCAAACAGCAGGTATTGTCATGTTAGTGAAAGACATCCCACAGCAAGT
Organism: Dromas ardeola; assembly: GCA_013398915.1. Lineage (NCBI taxonomy): Eukaryota > Metazoa > Chordata > Aves > Charadriiformes > Dromadidae > Dromas > Dromas ardeola. Next base: position 217,312 of record VYZM01022381.1, on the reverse strand, counting down.
TCTGCCCTGGCATGCAGCCTGAACAATGAAGAAATAACAATTCCTTGCTTGACCAAAGACTGTTCATGAAACTGGGCCTGCTGGAATGTGAAAGGCTCTGCATTCATCGCTTGTCAGTATGTGACAGACCATATTCTTCTGACTGTGAGAATCCTCGTCCTGCTCAGGGCTTGGCACACGACAGCCTGCTCTAACCTGCACTGTAGGCACAGTTTTAAGTGCTGGCACTCTACGGAGAATACTGTCCTCAGAAGCTATGAGTGAGACCCAGTTTTTTGTTGTTTCTCCTCTACTATTGTATTAATTTCAACCCTGTAAATAAATATTTGCTATATAATTATGTAGTGCTGATGAACATGATTTTACTGTCAAAGTTTTCAGGAGGGCTTTTTAGCCAAGACGCTGCTATATTACGTCTTGGGGGGAAGAAGTGAAACATTCCTCTTTCTGAAGTGATATTTCCATTCTGCTCTGTATAAATACGCCAAAGAAATGCTCGTCCTGTTTCTGATATTATAGCAAAGAGGATTTATATGTGAAATAAATCTTTGTACATCTTTTCAAGGGTGCCTAAATTATTTGTGCTTGGTTTAGTTTGGTTTGCATGCCATATTGCTCTCTTCTGTTAAACAGTTTATACACCACCCAGCTTTTCACATTAATCATTGCAGGATGTGCTCAGTTATCCCAGCCGAAGAGCCATCTATTTCGTTGCAATAGCCACAGCCAAATGATCTAATTTTTCTGTTGGTTGTTCTATCCAATGGTTCATAAACCCATGGCTGTTATTACAGTAGCAAAGATAAGGGTTTTTTTATATCACATTGATGCATTTGTCACTTTCTTGTCTCCTTTCTTAGCAGAAATCATGATTAAAATGGGGTTTCTTCATTAATTTAAAATTTGTAAGTAATAGACCACAAAAACTGGCTTGATTAAAGCAGGTATGATTGCCCTTTTATTTTCAGCCTCCACTTTTTTCCCCGTCCTCCTACCCTCTTTTGGCCTCCGTGCTTTTTCCCAGCCTCTTCCCCCCGCCCCCCCTCCCCGGTCTCCC
>VYZM01022381.1:175546-216247 GCA_013398915.1 Dromas ardeola | reverse complement strand
CCTGCTCCTTTCTTAGCCGCAACTCTCCAGTGGGCCTCCCACCTGTCTCTCATTCTCCCACCCCTCTGTTGGCCTCAAATCTTTCCTGGGCTTCCCATTCCATTGTCTGACTCCTACCCCCTTTTTGGCCTCAACCTTTCTGTGAGTCTCCCCCTGCCCTTGTTGGCCTCCCGCCCTCTGTCAGCCTCAACCCTTCCCTTAGCTTTCCACTCCTCTCTGTCTCCCACCCTTCTTTCAGCTTAACTCTTCTCTTGGCCTCAACTCTCCCTTGGGTCTCCCACCCCTATTTCATCCTCAACTTTCCCTCTTTTTCAGCCTCCCACCCCTTTTTCAACTTCAACTCTCCCCTAGATCTCCCACCATATTTTTTGGCCTCAACTTCCCCCCTTGTGGTCTACTACCCTGTTGTGGTCTCAGCTCTTGCCCTGTTTCTGCCTCCCTATATTTTTGGCCTCCTAGCCCTTGTCAGACTCAACCCTTCTCTTTGCCTCCCACCCCTTTTCAGCCAACCACCCCTTTTCTTTGTCTCCTTCCTGCTTTTTTTGTTTTGTATGTGTTTTCAGCCTTCAGTCTGTGTCAGGTCTCTTCCTGTGTTTCGGTCTTCTCCTCTTTTTGGTCTCTCACTCTTTTTCAGTCTCCACTCTGTGCCTTCCACTCCTTTAGGTCCCTACTTATGTAAAATGATCCAAAGTGAGCATTTTTGACACAAAAGCCTCTCTGGCATATGGACTGCAGTGTGAATTACCAACGTGGTTTCATCCCTCAGTCTGCTTCACTCAATGGGTGTGGGCCCTTTCCTGAATTCATTTGTCTTTTTATGTGTAAAGAGGTCTTCGGTGTTGCAGTCTGGGCTGTTTCCAAACCAGGTGATGACTGGGATTTTCTTGGGAGAGTGTCCAAAAAACTCACAGATGTCACAACCTTTCCTCATTTTGATTGGGGAAAAAATAAACTTGAAAGTCATGTCTTTTATGGTGTAATTGGCACTGAAGTGTGGAGATAGGCGTAGGTGACCTTAGCTGGCTGGGATGAGCTGCATGGGGGTTTGTTGGTGGACGCAGCTCAGTGTTTGGTGTGGGGCGTCCCGAGAGATCAGCTCTTTGCAGTGGGAGCCTTTTTCTCATGGCTCTGTCTGGAAGTGGGGTGGCTTCCTCCCATCCAGGTGAAGCTCCCTGTGTATGTGTTAAGAAAGCAGGCCCTGAGAGAAAGGCTTTAATTTCTTTATTTCGGTATTAGCCTTGGTCTCATCATGGTGCTACCGCTGCTCTTCCCCACAGACAAGCGGTGAGGTGTCAGCACTGCTGACTCTGAACCCGCAGTTAGAATTGGCTCCTGTCCCTAGTTCTGACCCTGTCTCACCCAGACCTCTTCACCATGCCTTTGAAAATGTACAGTGTCCTTGCAGCTCTGTCTGACTCTGTTTTAGTATCTGTAAATACTATATACCCAGCCCAAATCACAACAATACCTTTTCTAATACTTTAGAGAAGTCCTTCTGTGGGTTTTTAAGTGCTATGATACCTAGCCTTGCTTTGTTATGAATGATAAATGGTGTAATTTGTGCACACACAACATACACATATATAAGAGATATAAGGCATTATTGTGCATGTATATGTATGTGAACCCCCAGAGATGATGAATAGGGTAAAGACATGTGCAAGTGATGAGGGTTTGGAGTTGTACTTTCCTCACGTATTGCTGACACTGACTTTGAGTCTATTTTGATAGTCTCTTGGGAGTTTGAATTGTCTCTGTGACACCAAATTGGGGGAGAGGATAGCGTAGCTGTGAAAAGCTTGTCTCTTCCCACAGAAGACAGACCTTGTGCTCTTCGTCTGTGACACACAGGTCAGAACTGCTTTAGTAAAGCTCTTGTGTTAGCTCCTCTCTCAGCAGTGAGAGGGTTGTCTGATAGCGAGGTAATATACAAATACCAACTCAGATACAACTTTTGCTTGAATCAATAGCCAAAATGATTCATTAAAAATACATGAACACAGATGGCTGTACAGTAAGAAAGTCACAGCTGTTTGTTCTCTTACAATCCTTATGAACACTTTTTGAGCTAAGGTGCCTGAACCACCTTCTAAAAATATGGGAGGGGGAGGGCAGCAAACCCTCTGCCTTTAAGAGAAAAGCACAATAGGAGACATTGTTCTGCTGTAATTCATGTGGGGTGTTGCTCTAATCCATAAAGCACAGCCATGTGGTCATATCCCAAAAGGGCATAATTATTTCATGATAACAGTTCTCCCTAGAGTGGCCCTACTGGTATTTTAAAAAGCATTTATTATGGAGAAAACCTATAGTTTTGGTGCTGGCAGTTAAGAATATCGAACAGTAGTTGCAGCTGAGATAGTGATTCACAGAGATTAATGCAGCTTTTCAGACTTCTCATTAGCTAGACACCACTTTTTCCAAGCCATAGGGGGGAAAAAAAAACCCCACAGACAGACATTCTTTAGAGAAGTGCTAATAAAAGTACAGAACTTCTTCTAGCACCTTCATGCAAACACCAGTGTTTGTGTCAGGTCCAAAGAGAGAAATGATTTATATTTTTCTTTTAGGAGACCAAATTGTGGAGTTTTCTTTGATCAAAATAGCTGCATCAGTGCTCGGTCAGGTTTTTCCAGGTGCTGGCAGAATCCTGTGAGGGCAGCGAGCAGGCAGTGAGTGACATTTGCTTCTGGAGGGAGGGGTTGTGTTGAAAGCCTGCATGTTGTGGGTGGCGAGCTTGCCGCTTTCTAAATAGCACACAAAATCCAGCAACACTGGATTTTGGATTTGTACATCTTCTGCAGATACGTATCCTCAGATGATTACAATATGTTATATAAAACTGGTTCAGATGCTGCTGTGATGCTACAGGAGAGTTTTAGTTTGACAGGCTTTTGAAAGCATATTTCAAAGCTCAGAATTTATTATTCGTTAACTATTCTTGTCAAAGAACTTACATGCATGTTTTCCTCAAGTCTTTTTGTATAAATTCTTCAGCTATCACTTAAACAGTAGCATGTCTTAGTGACTGTCCTTTAGCTGTTCTCAGAGGAATCAGTGTACTTGAGATTTATTTTTTAAATCTTTTTCACCGCAAGTTACAATCACAATTATCCAGAGGAAGAGCGAATGTAGCAAGCTATGTATTTCTCCACTTTAATACTGGCACTCAGAGGAAGAGAAGACATCTCATATTGAAACAGCGTCGGCCAAAACTAGCATTAGTGGTTAACACGAGAAAGCTGACATGGCTGGGATTAGTATTACTGTTATTAAGAATGCAGTTAGGAGTAGTACAGAGTGGGGATTCTGCAGTGGTGGTGCAAGAGTACACACTATTCATCTGAAAGATTTATAATGCACATGAAATATAAATAAAAACAGATTTATAGCATGTAGTAGCATGGATGTGACAAGGCTGTCGAGATGCTATTTTAGCAGTCAAAGCTTATTGAAAGTCAGTCTGAAAGAAACTGCTTGAAAAGTCCAAACCCTTTTCCTTTTTCTCAGCTGAACATTTCCTCTCTGTGCTTTATCAAGCAAGATGGATCAGGGGCCATGGAAAATCTTTTGAAGGAGTCTTCTGAGCATCTTATTTTTCCTGTGTATTTGTCTCCTAGGATGTAGCTCAAAACTTGCCCAAATTTGAAAAACTATTTAATATAAAATTTGAGTCATAATCACAAAGATGACTATAATATGTAATCAGCAATTAAATGTAAAACTTGATGTTAACTTACATTGTTGCTTTCTGTCCATACCAATGAGGAAAATTAAAAAAAAAAAAAAAAAAAAAAAAAGAACAAGAACAGAGTATAAGCAGAAGGAGGAGGTAAAAACAGAACCTTCAGACTTGTGGTCATAACTACTTTGACAGTACAAATGTATTTTTCCTGCTGGTGCTGTTTGAGTAATTTAAGGAGGACAGTGATATCAAGAGGTGTACAGGTGGCAGCGTGAACACCCTTGGGTTCATGTCTTCGTGGTCATCTTCGTGGCTTGGGATTGCCCAGGTCCACGTGCAGAACCTTGTACTTGGCCTTGTTGAACTTCATGAGGTTTGTACGGGCCCACCTCTCAAGCCTGTCAAGGTCCCTCTGGATGGCATCCCTTCCCTCCAGCATGTCGACATTCGTATGTGTAGGTGTTGATTTCTTGTTTCAATTTTAACTGCTGTAGGAACAACGGACTAGATGGAGCCTCCTGGGTCAGTGAGACCGGCCCTCTACACTGCAGCAAACATTTCTATATGTCAGGCTTTATTTACTTGTGGTTTTCCTCTAAATTTCATTGCTGGTAGCAGAGTAATATCTCTCCAAATGTTTTATTTTCAAGAAAACAAAGGCTAGCTCCATCTTTCCTAAATTTGCAAACACTTAAAGAAAAGCAAATCCATTTATCTCCAGGCACCAGCTTTCTATAGTCCCTTAATTTATAGGATTGTCTATTAAATGGCTGATTAGCTTTGTATCCTTTATATGTGCTTCAAGAGTAGCAATCTCTTTAAAGTTTGTAGAGATTTGTGTTTGCCTGCTATTATCCTTAGTACTTCACTTGATTGTTTTTATATACCCTCTTTCTTGTTCACTTCATTTATTGCCAGGCAAACGGTATCACATGCTCAGGGATTTGCTAGAGTGTTCAAAGTATTTAAAAATTACTGCATGCTTGATTCCTTTGTATAAGGAAGGAAACTGCTTAATTTCCTCTCCCCTGTTATTTCCTCCCTCTCAGACCGGAGAATGGAGCATGGTGGTCAGTGAGGGGGTTGTGTTTATCCATGTAGTTCCTCTGAAATGATCAGCGAAGTCCTAGAGATGCAGAGATGGCCAGTTTTGGAGGTAGGCATGTGTAGACCTTCTGTTACAGTGAGCTCTCTAGAGAAAACTGAGAGGCTTTTGTACTTGAAGTCAGGTACCTAGGGGACTACAACCCAAGATAGTCTCTCATGGGAGGGAATTCTCTGCAGTCTGTCCTTCTGTTGTCTATTAATCACCCTCAGTTGCTCACAGAAGAAGAAAAAACCTTCCCCTCCTTCCAGAAGTATCCATTAGACCTGCTCAGCTCTGCTGAAAGGAGTGTAACACCAAACTGGGGACAAACATGTCAAATAGTTACTGTATGTCACTGAATCGTGTGCCTCTGAGAGGCTGCCTGTGTGCATCCCTGATGTCTTTGTGCTCTGGCAGACTGTACTCACAGGGAACAGATGTTTTAGCCCATGACTCGTAGATGATACAGCAACACAGTTGCTATATACGCAGTGTTGAATAAAAATGAAAGAATTTTGAATGGAAGTAACTGTGATTGTAAGGACCCAGAGCTATGTCTCTGCTAATGTCCCTACTGCCTGCAAAACTATGAGGCATTGGACAAAAATGTATTTCACAGATTTGAGTGTAACACTCAGGTTTGTTACCCTAAAGCCCCGGAGAAATCCCACTGTCTGTTGGTCATCTTTTGCACCAGAAAAGCAATTTGCAAGGCTTTGGACATGCGCTGCTGCTCAGCGCTGATATCGGAATAAAGCGGTGGTGTTCATGGAAAGCTTTCACTGCAGGAATTCTGGAATCGTTTAACCTTTGCAAAGACAAAAATCAGTGATACGCCATTCTCCAGTGCAAACAGTATAGCTGCAGAACTGCATAAGCAAGTGGGAGTTTCTTCAGCTGGGGACTCTCCACATTTCTTATATCTCAAAGAAGTTGGGATATAAACGTAGATGGGGATCTTGGCTGGCCTGAGCCCCTGCAAAGGAGCGCTGAATCCTGTGTGTCTTTCACCACTAGATTAAATTGCCCTGCCATTCTGGGGGAGGTGGAATATGGTGTTGGTGCAGCAATTGTTTTTGTTTGTTTTTAATAACAAGCTTTAAGGCAATAACAGGCAGGCAGTGTCAGCCTGATGTATTCTGGTTTGATTTCAGGCATTACACAAGGGAACAGGCTATTTCCACATCTCCCCCTAGAGCTCTTTAGCAACAACAGCAGCAATAATAATAACAATCCAGGTTATTAAAAAAAAGAAAAGAAAGAAGAAAATACCACACCAGTTCCCTTAAGGAGTAGCACAAAGCCATGGCAAAGGTCCAGAGGACTGGGCATCTTTGCTCCCAGTGTAAGAATAGTGCCTGTAAATAACAATATACAACAGTGTTGCACAAAGAGCATTTCTGATGTTCAAGAGAAATAGCTTTTCTTTCAGTTCAGGAAAAATACTAGGCTTTTCACCAAAAAGGTTGTCTTCTCAACCCTTGCCTGTGTAGGAAAACTAATTTTTACCTGAGCTTGTTAGAACAAGCGTTAAGAGAACTTGTGGAATTGCAGTGAGTCAGGCTAATGCCCAGGTTGGCTACCTGCAGAAAAGCAGGGAGTTATGCCATGGGGGCTTAGTCTAACCTGAAGTGATGGGCTTGGAGGCTTGAGAAAGAGGAACAGCAAATGTCAATAGAGGGAACAGCTGATGCCTTTTTAATGGGAGAAGGGTCAGTGGGCTGGCAGGAGAATTGATGAACCGCCAGTATAATATGCTGCGTCTAACACCGAGGCAATGCCACGTACTGTATTTTAAGAGCACAGTGTCTGTCCCCAGGAAATGGCACAGACATACCTTTTTGCTGAGGGAGTCTCAGACTTGTCACCTTATATAGCTTTAATTAGATCTTTTCTTTCCTTCCTGTGTTTCTTTTCTAATCTAAAATGATTAAAAAGAGAATCTCTAGGCTCTTTTGTGCTGGAAATCTCAAGAGGACACAGTTTTGGATTTTCTGGGTGGTTACCAGGTGTTTGTGTTCGTATGGTGCAAAAGACAGGAGGTTAAAAGAGGAGTTCAGGAGAGGGGGAGCAGTGCTGGAGGGAAGAATTGTGCAAAGCTTTTGTGCGCTCTCAGCACAGGTTTGTATGAACATTTCATCAGAGCAAAAGCAGCAGAAATGAAACTTTTCTCTTATCAGATTGGAGGAAGGTGGTAACATTACAGAAATGTTTAGAGTGTGTGACCTTAGTTTTTCCATTCAGAACAAGATATGGGGATAAGGCTTGTACTGGAAAAACATAATCCTCTGAGTGTGTAGCTGGGTGGGAAGGGAGGGAAAAGATGGTATTACAGTGGATGGAGCCAGGTGCAGAACCATTATCTTCTAGGTTGTGGAAGACATGGAAGGTTCTTCTGACTAACTTCTAAGCCATCATAAGCAGAAGATATTTTTGCATCACTAGTTATGGTGATAATTGCAAAATTTTTTGCATTGATTTCTCTGGGTTGACTTCCTCTCCTCAAGGTCTTTGAGGCATTAGTTACCTAAGAGTTAAAAGAAATCCTGTTTTGCAGTGAATACATGGTGGGTATGGCTGCAGTGTCAGCTGAGAATTATGCTAATGGAAAGGATGTAAAAAAACAAATTTGAAGTGTACACATTAGTGAGCATGGTCATTGGTTAATTAGTGTTTTAACATGTGCATTGTGGTATGATTCAAAGGCCCTAAAAGATCTCTCTGACGGCATTTCCACTGCTAGGCATTTTGCTTTATAGCAAAATGTTTCAGAAATGCAGGTTCCGCCTAAAATAGCTAATGTAATATTTTGGACTGAGAGGGGCAAAAAAATCTCTTTGTTTCTTTCTTGTTTTAACCTTCTCCATGTTCTTCAAAACAAGGCATTAATCAATGACGATAGAAACTGCTACTCTTAGAGCTGTCAATGTTTATAGCTTTGAGTTTAATAGCAAGGACATAAATATATACTTTTCATTACATTTTTGCTGTTATTTGCTCATCATCCACAGCATCTGATATTATCATAACTCTTTGGTTGTAGCTATTAAAGTTATGGTTTGTAGCTCACACTGGCATGAAGCAGACAGAGAGCCATAAAAGTAAAAAAGCCTCATAGATTGAGATTCAACTATTAGGCAGTATTGGTCGTTTTCTCACTGTTCACATAACAGCAACTCTAATCTTGGTAGACAGTATTTTTAACCTTCCTTCCTTATTCCCCCTTCACCCCCCAGTAAAATTTTTCCTCTTCAACTTAAGCTAAAGTCGTGTTTGCTATTGCAAGTGCAGGATGGTGTTTGGCTTGTTATGGACAAACACTACAAAGCAAAGAAAGCCTGTTGATCTATTGAACAAGACCAGCAACTTGATTAGGGCTTAAAGAAGAGATGACTTGAAGCAGTTCTTGCAATTGGCCGTTGTGGTGCCCATCCCAGTTCTGGGCTGGGATTAGTAAAGCTCCCCTGGGTCACTTAAGAGGACATTTTCCAATGGAAAATCTTTGCAGAGAAGCTTTCCGTCTCTATATTCAGCTCTGCCTGGGAAACTTCTAGTGGGGCCTGGCGCTTTTTATCTCCATTAGGATGACTCCTTGCTGTCAATACTTTGGCCTGTTTACAAGTGAGTGGGTAGAAAGACAATGAACTAATAGAACTAGTTTACCAATTAAAGATGGCCAATGAGAAAATAAAGCCTCAGTTGAGACTTGTCAGGGTAGGAATGATCTGAGATGGTGACTTCATGGGTATAAATCATTCATCTTCTGGCAGAAGATGCCTGGCGTCCTTCAGCTGTGGCTTGAAAATACTAGCAAGAAATTGGAGATCAAATTCTGATCTGATTTTAAATATGTCAATTCTTGTGGTTTTGCTAGGGTCTGATAGGGTATGTCCTAATCTTTATACCGGAGCAGTAGGAAGAATCCTTATTCATATGGGCCTGATCAAAAATCCACTACCTTCAGTGACTTTTGAACTAACTTCTAAGGACCACTAGCCATTTCATACTCTGAATCAGTTTAAATTTCTGTTTACCCACTGTATTTCAGAATATAGATGAAAGAACATTGGTACTCTTTGTAAATTTATCCTCCTTCAGAACTAGTCAGTCAGCTGTTGGCAGAGACTTTTGCTGTGTTTTCCCAGCTTTCTGCAAATAATCCAGGCTTATCCTTAAATAGCCTAATTCTATGTTGGAGCGTTTTAGGATTTATTTTAGTCTCTGAAATTTAATGTGACTATCAAACAAAATAAAACATCCTTAAAAATAGTCTGTCTCTAAACCTAATTTTATTCCTCTCCAATGTAGAAGCATATTTAGCTTCAGAACAAGTTGATTTGTATTTGAAGTAAGGTGTTATTCTTTGTAAGCTGCCAAATGCTTGTAGTAACTCTACTTCCCAAATTGGAACCAGAAATGTATTTCCCTTTCTAGCAGTGCACTTGCTGCTTGGTCATCTGAACTGATACCTTAAGACCGTCATTGACTATGGGGTCCTTTTTGTATTTGTCTTATTTGCCTATGTCATCATGGTGCGATGACTGTCCTGGGTCAAACCCAGAGTCCATATAACCCAGTCTTCTCTCTCTAACTGCCGTTTAGGAGATGCTTCTGCAAAGCATATCCAAACCAGTGCTGTCTCTTGGGTGCCCTCACAAGTTCTGGCAATTAATAGTTCTGGAGCTGGCAGGGCTGTCTCCTTCTCACAGTCTTCTGTTCATTCAGACTTGCATTGTAATTCCAAAGTAACGGTTATTCTCCGGGTGCATCAACTGTTCCCCATGAATCAGTTTTTCCTTTGTCAAAACCTTTCTCTTTTTTCTTTTTTTTTTTTTTTTTTTTAAATGGTGATTTTTGTCTCACTGTCTTGGTAGCCCAACAGCCCTCATGCTGTTCTTTATCATCTCATTACCGAACTCTTCTGCAACTGCTTTTCCCTGGACTTTGTCAAATGTGTACTGCAAGCAAACAAAAATTGTTGTGATGCAGTAAATAGTGGCTGTGACCTTAGGAAGACGTGAGTGTAGATGCTGAATGCGTCACCTTCTTTTCTAATAACTGCCCTCTGAAACTCGTTAGGTTCCTGTGTCAGTGGTGGGTGACAATGGACACTCTTAGTTCAGATCTGTGAAAGCGTATCTACATGGATCTGTATCACGTGTACTGAAGCGAACAGCATTTTTTAGCAAAATATTCTTCTGTTGTAAAATGCTTGTTTTTCAAAATGAAACTTTAGGTGAGGGGCAAGAGGTACAGCTGTCGTTAGCTTTCACTCCGAATGGTTTAAGACTCAGGAAGAACTTCCTAGCTGAAGGGAGATGGTGGGACCTACTTGTGAATAGCCAGGGAAGGCTGAGATTTGAAACTCCTCAGGATGGTGGTGAGAGAGATGTAGCTGCTGGAGAGAAGCTCTTCCTGCTGCTGCACTTTGCCGTCAGTGCTTCTTTTCCTGTTCGCGCCCGTGGTGTTGCTGCAGGATTTGTATTTCAGTACCACACAGAGGACTTGCTTTGAAAGAGACTAAAAATGTCTCAGAGGAGAGATGAAACACCTCAGTGTGTATCCTGGCACGTGTGGTGATGTGTGTGGGGGTCTCATGTGTCACCAGTTCCTTCTCCTTGCTCCTTAATCCCTAAGAAGTCAGTGAAATGGTGGAACCTGTTGTGGTCTTGTGAATACCCCGTTGTAGTGTTTCCATATGCCTGGTGGTCTGTATGAGTAAGCGCCTTTGTATCAATGTTTAAACAAGCGTACTTTTGTGGCTGTGTTTGTGAAGAAGTTTGGTTGTGCAGGGAGAAGCAAACAGACAGTGACCGGAGCACTGCGCTCGTTGGCTGAACGAGAAGACTACAGATGCTTTATTCAATCCCAGTGTTTTTTTAGCTGGTCACCTCCTGTCCTGGCTGAATTCCTCTTGACATGTGACCACTAGTTGACAGTCCTGAAAATTAGCCTTTCTGCAGTGTGACGTCCCACAAGACTGCCAGTCCTGAGAGAGGACAAACTTCAGATTGGCCCAAGACGAGGAAGAATCACAAGCTAAAATACAGAACCTGTGAAAGGCTTGCGATTGCTGCCTTTTGTAATGTTTTCTTTTCACTGTGGGTGCTCATTTCTAATCCCTACCACATGGTGTAGCTTCACAGGGCAGAAATGGTTTTGGAGCAGAGAAGCAGGGAAGAACAGGGTTACTTCTGCCTGGGAACGGGTCATTCCCTTTGGCTTGCCACAACTTTTATGTATCAGAGGACCACAAGCACATGAGGTCTACCCGATGTATCAGTCTCAAAGAGTATTGACTTAATTTACACATGAAAGTGCTGGCTGTATTTGTGAACATAGTTGAAGATTCTTAGTTTGGTCCAAATGTATTTAAAATTGTTTTTTAGTACTTTTTCAAGCGAGTTATATGCTTGGTTGCTGACCATGTAAATGTAACTTGTGTTCCTGTTTGTTTTTAACAAAAGATTGTCGTTACCTGAGCTGATCAACCTGGAAAGTGAAAAATGTTTGAGGGCTTGGTGGAATAGTTAAAGTAGGCTATTGTGAGGTGCTTTGCTGGGGTCCATTGCTGCTGTTTCTGGTTTGGCACATGGGTAACCCGAGTCTGAAGCAGGTCTCCTCCTCCTAGAGCGGAGAGGACAAAAATCTGAACTACGTGTTTAAGGCAACTTCATTGCCTCAGATGTTGGTGATGACTTGAGGTTTAAAGCTGTGCTGGGAATATACAAGCCCTTTGGCAGGCACTTGTTATTTAGCAGAATTACTGCATTTTGGACTCGTGTGCCCCTGCTGATGGCACTAATCTCCATGTTAGGAAACAAAATACCAGCTGTGCCTGGTCCTATTTGTGCTACTTTAGCCACATGGATGTTCATCCATTTAATTTGGAAATATTTCTCTGTACTCATCAACAGCCACATGCAGGCAACTGAAATTGCCACATTTATTCCGACTTCGTTTTGAAAACGGCAGATGCTACATTAATGTAAATCATGGTGAAAGGGTTTTCTAGCTTTGGTTTTGTTTCTCGTTTGTGTGTGAGTGTTCGATATATAACCTATTAATGCTGATGAGTGTGAAGCTACTTTTCTTCAGCAAGGTCTGCTCTTTCTCCCATAAAGTCGAGCGAAGCTTCCACTGGGGGAACTGGTGCCGTTTATGCTCAGGCAAAGGATGTAGAAACTGTACTGGGACTCAGGAAGGAGAAGAGTTGGCACATGTGTGACTTACAAATACAAGCAGATGTGTTATGTGGTGGTTATTACTTTTTCTTAATAATGTGACTTTTCCCCCAGCCTGAATAATTCAAAGGAACAATACATTTGTTCGCATGCCTGAAGGCGTGTAACCTTCTCTGTCCTCTGGGCGTGCAGTGTGTGTGCTGCTTCCAGAGCACGTATTTTAAGGGGAGAAATACAGAAACATCTGTCAAGTCTTGTGTGTCAAATGGAAGCCTTGCACAGTGGCTTCTTTTCTCATGCTTGCCCACGCTCAGGGCCATGGCACACTGTTTAGCATCATGATGCTCGAGCCTTGTTCCCACTCCTTGACCTCATGAACCAGCTGTGCTTGGGGTCACTGATGGGGACAGGGACTGTGCCACTGTGCTGCTTACCAGGGCCCTGGGACCCAAAGGACCCTGTTAATACAGGCAGTGTCCTGTCACACACCTCAAGGGCTGCTCATGTCACCTTTCTAAAACCTAAGACCCTGCCATTATTTCCATTAGGAAAGCCGGTACTTAATGAAAAGCCTTGCAGGACTAGGACATGAAGGGCACGCTGTAACGTCTGTAAGAAAATGCTTGTGGAGAAGAAAGGTAGAGCATGTCTTGAAACTATTAACCTCCCTCTTGGTGTCTGCTTCATTGTGCCTTTGGGCTTTGCCTTAAATCAGCATTTTGTGGCACCTTCTTTGTTTATATTGTGTTTAGCAATCCTTGATAATATCGTGTTTGAGCAGTGGTCCCTTCCAGCCTCAATTACTCTGTAATACAGATGCACGGAGAGATGCCTTCAAAGACTTCTGGAAAGAATAAATGAAGTGAAAACTTCTAGCCTCATTGAAAAACACTGACACAGGAGAAAGCTATGTGGTTGCATATCTAGCAAGGGTCAGTATTTCCTTACTAGAGAGTTTTTGATGACTTTTGAATGGAAATACTGAAAAAGGCTCATCAGTTCATTACCAATCATGCAGTGAGTGCTCGCCTCTGCCTTGAGTTCAGTTTGTGGAGAGAAGCCTGTGGACTTTCTTTGCATGGGAGTTCAAATGCGGTAGAGCAGAGAAATGTTTTCTGGAATAGCTTTGTAAAATTGGCTTTGTTTTTTGTTACATTTGGCATCTGCGTTTGCTGGACCTCATGGCATAACTGAGTCGTGTTTCTCGTGGAAATTATTTGGATGTGACCTTACTGCTTTTATTTTGGCTGCTACCGCGAGCCCTAAGGACCACTAAATGTTGGATGCCTACATTTAACTGAAGCTAAGCAGAAATTGGACAAACCTTAGGTACCTTCAATTTGCAGCCTTTTGATTTACTTTTATTAAGCTATTATAGCTGGATTTGCCTTTTGGGGAGTCTTTGTTTGTGGCATTCTAAGCTAACAAAGCCCAGCTAAGCCGAAGGATGGATTATCGAAAATCAAAGCTAGCTCTCCTAATAGGGACAATGGAATCCCGCCTGGTCCGAGCCTCGCCGTGACACCTGGGAGGCCTGCACTCCAATATGATAAAGTATTTTCTTTGAGAGAAGGTCAACAAAAGTTCACTTTACAGAGAAGTTCTTATTCTCAGTTAATGGGGCTCCCTGTTGCATGGTCCTGCAGTTGCTTAACATAAAAAGGATGGATTGTCAAAGAAATTACCTTTAAAGTTCCTCCCTGGCAAATTTATCCGAAAGGACAGACCAAGTGTTCTCTCCTGGCCAGTTTGAGCGGTCTGTGACCCAGCCACCCAAGCTGGGTGCCCTTTTGAGATTCTGCAGTTTAGGATTTGTCAGCATTTTGATTTCGACCCCTTGTTTCTGGGCAAGTGCCGTTCTTGAGGATTGTTATTTTATAATAGAATCTCCTACCTGGGTTTCAGAGCAAGCCATTTAATCTTTTTGTACCATGGAAATGCAGACATTTCCAGTCCTTAGGGGATTTTTCTAGTCCCAACACAGCAGATTTATAATTTAACTTGAAATAATATATGCTTATATCATATGTGAGATGGACTAGGTCCTGGTTTTGGTCCTTAATAATGAAACACAAAATCAAAACACAGAGGCAGAGCCAGACTTGGCTTTTTCTTTGTGTTTGTTACCTATGTAATTTACGGCATACGTAATCGATCCCTAGTGATAGCTGGGCCCGGACCCAACTGACAGACTGTGGGGATAATTCTTTCTGGTCCCTTTCTGATTTAGCTGACTCATTTTTCCCAGAAAGGGGAGAGATGGGAGTAGGGTGGGGGAAACGCATGACCTAAGGCCAGCATCATCTGCTGGGAGAAATAGATAATGGGCTGTTTGGGCTTGCTTTAACTTGATTTTCATGTGTGTCTAGAGGTGCTTGAAGAAGGTACTGGAGAAATTTAGTTATCTTTTAAAAATTAACTCTTTTTTTGCATAGAAGGAAAAAGTAAGAATATCATCCCAGATTTTTATTTGGGCTTTGACTCCAGTAGAGCTATGCTGATTTTTATAATATTGGCATTATATTTTTGTAAATCAAAACACTAATTGGAGCATTGTTACCAGGTCATTATTTTCATTAATAATTGCTTTGGTTAAATCTCCTCTAAAAAACATTCTGTGTCTCAGAAGATGACAGTTTTTCATAGGAAACTGGCAGAACCTTGTTTCTATTTGGACTTGATCAGTAAAGAGCTTTGCAGTTATGCTCTTAGATCCATGATGTTGATGTCTAACTTAGGTAACAGAACTTGGATGAAGCTTTAATTCCCAATATTCAAAACTGGCAGATTGAAGCCAGTAGCTTTTAATTCATTTTGGCTTTGCGTTTTCTACCAAGTTTTCAGAGTAGGCAATTGCATCTTTTTATGCTATGGAAATGAGGATGTTTCCAGCGTTTTGGGCATTTTAGGATTCCAGCAAGAAGATTTAGGACCCAACTGAGAGGAGAAGTTGACACAAGAAGCCTCTTGAGCAGTGCATGCCAAATTGTGAACCTCGCCATTAGAGGGTTTATGGTCAGTCCTGCAACAGAAATAGTTGCATAATTAATTTTGCAATATGAGCTCTGACACAGATCTCCTGAAGCTTCAGGTAGGATGCAGCTTGGGGTAGCAGTATGTTCGCAGGGCTGCAGGATGATTAATATTTTTTTAAGCAGTGACCATTAGAAGTCATGTGGGAGATAATGGTTAGCAGCAGAAAATCATGTCCTGCTCCAGTACGCAAAGCTGTGATGGTCCTTCTTTTCATATCCTTCACTAGTACAGTTTAGGGTAATTAACTATGTAAGTTAATAGTCCATTTTCTAATCATCTGAGATTGCTTGGAGCCTTTCAGATCACATAAGTGGGCTTTGTGTCAGGTCTGAGTACTAAAGCCCTCATGCTTGAGTGTGAAATCAGCCCAGCCAACCTTCATATGTGATCCCTCCCTTTATTTTTTTTGATATATAGTATATACAACTGTCTCAGCTACTGTCAGTCTCTCCAGTGGCCATACTTGTGTTTCCGATGACATGAACTGGGAGTGAGCAGCTTTCCCTGCAGAAGCCACTGAATCTAGTACTACTTTGTCATGACAGACACTTAGAGAAAATGGGTGCTAATTCTGCACGTTTGCATTTGAACAGTGAACAATTCTTCATAAACCCTGTATAGCTGAGAAGCTGTACTTGTTGAAGAAAGCCACCACCCTTCCAGATTAACTCTGGCCAGAAGCTCACGGAAGCTGTTCTGTTGGAGAAATGAAACCCCAAGCAGAATCTTTGCTATTTTGTCACATTAAAGAATTTACATTCAATAAAACCAGGGGCCTCGGATGGAGGTACAGCATCTGCTGTGACAGTTTCCAGCTCAGTTTTGTTTTTTGAGGTTTCTCTCTAATTCGTTTATGTTCCAATAAATCCTTAATACAACAACTGCTTTAAAAACAATTGAAAAGGAAACAAAAAGAGTTTAAAGTGCTTATGGCTGGTTTTGTATGGCTTCCAGGCATTTGAGCAATTTTGCTAACAAGTATCCTGTAACCTATTTCCAAAGGCCACTAGCAGATAATTATATTTGGTTAATTTACATACTTTCGGTTTATAATCCTAATTAGTTCTCCAACCAGTAGTCCCTAGGCAATATGTAGTCTTACCTCATTTTATTTGCCATCCCTAATGTGCAAGTTCTCTTCTTTTAATTTACAAAAAAATGCTGTTAGGTTTGGTTCAGGGCTTTCCCATTTCAGTGCACATCTAAACTGGGTGATTCCACGCTGATTTAAACCCTATTTGCAAATAAGTATTTTACATTTTTATGGATCTTAACGTCTGGGAGACGTTCAGCAATTTAGGGAAACTGACCCCAGTTTGACACAGTGCCTATTTTTATTGCAAAGAATCAGGTCAAATTCTGCACCAACCTGTATTCGGGGTGTCCTGTTTACATCTCTGGTTCGCTGCAGAGGAAAAAGGCAAAGGATGGGGACTGAGGTGTTGGTCTGTAACATCTTGTACTGGTGCCACGGGAAAAGCGGAGATGGGGTGTGGGACAAGCGGAATGAGTAACGGCTGTGTGAGAGCCTCCGGGGAGCTGCGCTCACCGGCTCTGTAAGAGGCCCTGGCAAAACTGCTCAGGCTGCCTGGCAACTGCTTGTTCCCCTGTTGGGTATTTAGGATCTCTCCCCGTGTACATATTATTGTGGGCTCAGTTATCACCCAAGCTTGAGATTACACTCAGTAAAGTGGCTGAGGAGGAAGTGAAGAGGAGGAGGATGGAAATAAAGATTTACACTTTTCAGGTGAGCAACACTCTCTTTAGCTCCTTCCAGGATTAAATGAACTTCAAAAAAAACACCAGCCCTTGGAATGAGCCTTCCCAGCGCAGGAGCATACCTCCCAGTGCTGATCCCTGAGCAACTGGGGTTGAAGTTTTGAGTGTCCAGCCAAGGTGAACACACCACACTGAGTCAGCATCTTGCTGTGGGACCGGCCCCTGTGCCCAGGCTGAGGATGGCTCTGTTGCTCTGCGGGGCTGTGCAGGAGTTGGGGGAGAGCGCTGGGTTTTGGGTAAAGCCTGTAGTAAGACAGGAGACACAGTCTCCGCTGTTGCATGGATAATTCTTGCAACTAGAGCAACAATTTCTGTTGTTTTCTTTTAAACACTGGGGTATGTACTATAATGAAATTTTTAGAAAAGTTGTTGGATGCAATATTTCCTTCCTCTTAGGCATCAAAGGCTGCTTTTTAGTCTGATTCATTTTACAGTAATGAGATCAGGTTTGGGCTAACATTATGGCAATTTCCAATGTTTCCTTGAAAGCATTACAAAGACCCAAAATCTCCCTTTTCAACACCGCATTAGGTACTTCGACAAGGCAATAAAAAAGGATGTGTGATAAGATAACTGAGAAAGGAAATGGAAAATTTGCAGTTTGCAAAGCTCTTGCCTGGATTTGCAGGGTAACCGATGGATTCTGTGAACTGATGCTAGTTAATAAATCATAATACTAAAGGAGAGAGGTGATTTTTAACTGACCAAAATAACAAATGCTTACTGAGGAAAAACTCAAAGATGTGAGAATAATTCTTGGCCAATAATTTTATTTCAGCATGTTAAAGAATGTAAATTTTATACTATTGATGCTTTGGTGTAATTTCTACACATCACACTTGAATTCCCAAAAACGTTTCTGCTGTTACACACACACACACATACAATGCTCAGCGTTCATATACTGATGCCTAAAGGAACCGTTACTTGTGAAGTTCCAAAGGAGCCTATTTTTGAGGAACACCGTGATGATAACTCTTCCTCATTACAGCATTTCAAATCTTACTCTAGTATTTCCAGGTAGAGTAAAGATGGCTTAAATGTCTTTTCATGCCTGGTTTAAGGATTGTGATTCCACGCTAATCATAGCTCTTGCCTGTGCATCTAAATTTCTGAACTTTAGGAGAGGCAGTATTTTGCTATGGCTCTTACACCTGCAGTTGGGATGAACAGAACATGAACTCAGAGTAACGCAGATTTGAGACAGAGATAGCAAGCGTCTTCTGTTGAAGGCAGTGTGTTGTGAAAATCATGTATTTTTCCTACTGTATGACTCGTGATGATAATGGCTGTTAGCATGTCAGATGAAATCCTAGCTCTAACAAAGTCAATAGAAAATCTTTCATAGACTAGAGTAGGACTAGTATGTTATCCCAAAGGAAAACAGTGTTTGAAGATAAATTTACAGAGGCTTATTGACATGAGTGCCAGATTTCAAGGGGCAGTGACAATTTACATGGGCTGAAGTTGCATTTTCGGGTCTGTAAAAGAGTTTACTGTGC
Source organism: Dromas ardeola (assembly GCA_013398915.1). Lineage (NCBI taxonomy): Eukaryota > Metazoa > Chordata > Aves > Charadriiformes > Dromadidae > Dromas > Dromas ardeola. The sequence continues at coordinate 197,974 of VYZM01022381.1, read as the reverse complement.
AATACAGTGGACATACATTCAGTGCTAATTCAGTGCTAGTCCATAAAGGGAATGGAAAAAACCTTGAACAAATCTGTTGTTTACTTCTTGATAACAGACAAAATAAGCACTGATAAACTCTTAATCTCTCCCCTTCCAAAATTTACACTTCTATCATTAAGATTATAATTTTTGCTCTGTACGGTTAAGGCAGATGAGTCCAGAACAAAAACTGAGAAGGGTCTGGGAGCAAGTTTTCTGTGGGGGCAAAGGAAAAGGGATGGAGAATCTGGGAGCTATTCATAATGTGTCTATGTTACTTAATGCAGCAGAATATTCCAATTTATATCTGACTTCTTAATTAGAAATAGAAAACAAGAAAAGGAGTGTAATACCTCTTTGACATTTAGTTTTTGTCTTTTTTACCATCTCTTTTAATTTATATATGCTTTTATTTATGTATTATCTGTTTTTAATGCAAACCCACACTGAAGGTTGCAGGTGGGTTTTACATACCAGTAAGAAACCACGAAACAAAGCAGAATAGGACAGTAGAAGTCCTGTTTCTTTCTCACTTACAGGTCATCTTAAATACCTTGTGAGTTGAAGATAGGCATTGTCTGATTCTACCCTTGATATTCCTTGTACTTCTGTCTTGCCTCTTCCCTCCATCTCTCCTTCCCTCAAGAAAACCTCAATCCAAATTCCCCCCAAAGTCAGGATGCAGACTGTTCTGTTAGGTTTGACTCCCGTCGGCTGTCCAGGTGTCCTGCAGCACAAGAGCTACGCTCCAGGAAAGAATACTCTACGTGGTGAAACCAGAAGGCAGTCAAAAGAATTTAAAATAGTTTGAAATATAAAACAATAATTTATTTTACTTCATTTTACTTGTTAACGTTTGTAGCTAATGATGATTTCATGAAACTGCTTTTATAGTTCAATACATTCAAATCTATAAAGCAAACAGTTACTACCATGGGCCTTTCAAATTCCACAAACTGTCTTATATAAACAAATTAGCTGTACATGCACATTTTTTCAATAGGTTGCAACATTTGCAAACATGCTTTAAAATCCTTTAAAGCTGCAGTATAGTGTACTTTGCTTCAGGCTTTCCAGATGAAACCTATATGCTTTCTTCAGAAACCTTAAAAAGAAAAATGTTTAAATGTTGAGCATAACTCTAAAAACTGCTGTTTGATAAATGTTAAATATTACACGAGAATGACTCTAATTCTGAGTTTAAACCTTGAGCTAAATATTGATAAACAGCACTCTGTGTAGAAGTGAAGAACAGCAAAATAATATCACAAAATATGGTTTCACAAAAAATACGTATGTGCAGTTGCTCTTGTGGGCTTCTTGCATTTTTTTCAGATAAAGAAAAGCATGGGTACCTTTTAATATGAATATAGTTTAAGCAAATTACCTGTGTAAGTATGGTTAATACATTTCTGATATTTAAACACTTCATGTAAAAGGTAACAAGTAGAAAAGTACAATCAGTATTCCAAAAAGCACTGCTAATATTGCCTTTGAAGGAGATGGGCAAGCTTCCTCTCCACTTCGTAACGGAGAGCCTGGCACCCACAGTTGTAGAGTTCAGTATTTGAACCATAAACTCGATGACTGTATCTTATATACAAAAATCTTGCCACATTGAACGAGGCATTGATTTCTACCCAACGGTAGTGTTTTATGTACATAATTTAGCAATGGCGATTATACAGTAGTCACTGACAGGAAGGAATTGTACACCCGTGTGCCGTCTGGTGACTTTGTTCCATGGGTTAGCAGTTCTTGGATTGTCATCCAATTGTCAAATATTTTTTTATTTCTCTTCTTCATCATTTTTTTGTGGCTCAGTTCAATGATGTTCATCTCTTTCTTTTCTTCTGCACCTTGCTGTTCCTTTAAGCAATCTAACCTGCTCTGCATCATGAACTCGCGCCGCCTCCTCTGCTCCTTCGCTTTCACCAAATGCTGCTTCCTCTCTTCCTTGCTCCAGTAACGGCCCATCTTCATTTCACTTATAGCATCATCATCTGTTGTCATACCACTGCGCTCCTCCTTAATCTTTATGGCACGTTCTCTCAGCAGCCTGTCCCTGACCGGCCTCTTCGTAATGTAGCGGGTGCCGTCGCTTCTGACCTTGACTTTCCACTCCATCCTTGGTTCGCTCTGGCTTGAGTTAAAGTCCTTGCACATACTCACCAGGCTCATTTGGCTCTGTGCGTACTCCACCGCTGATTTCTGTTGGATCAGCTGCATGTAGCTCTGATAGTGCTGTGCGTGGGCAGGAATATGAGCATGCTTGTATGGAGAGTGATGGTACGGGGAGACATAGGAACCAGAAGGCTTTTGACCATGAGTGGGGCTTTTGCTTCCATCACTGGCTTTTCTCTCCTTGCTTTCCAGCTGCTTGCCAAGGTCGGGATCTTTAGCAGAGGCATGGCATTTACCAGTGCTGGATTCATGACTTTCTGAGCCAGCAAATAAATTCTTTTGGGAGACATTATATGCCACTGCCCCCTCATTACCTTGACAGTTAATGCCTTCTGCAGTTCTGCGCAGCGAATTGTCAGGGGAGATCTCCAGTGTGAGCGGTGTGCTTCGGCAGCTTTCGCCTGTGTTATACGCGCTCGAGCTATCCTTGTCAGACTTCTCAGGGAGCTCTGTAATGTCGGAGAGCTCGTGCCTGCGAACATCGATGCTTGTGTTATAGTTGCGGAACCCGCTGTTATGTAGCATCCAGGGCTCCCGGTACTGATCTTTCAGCTGCTGCATTTTATGAGCTCTCACGATATTCAGGCACTCTAGCTCGATATTGCGCAGCTCCTCGTTCAGCATCTCCAGCTCTCTGTCAACACTTTCTTGGTCGCTTTTGCTCATATCCAGCGTGCTGTTATGATAATACAGACTGTAAGGGTTGGCAGACTTCACCTGGCACTTCAGTTCCAGCAGTTCCCGAAATCGCTCGCATTCATCTACAGGGATGCCAAGGAAGTCAACATCTGTGCAGTCGGCCGAGATAAACGACTCGTTGCTGAACTGCATATCGCCACTTCCGAGGGTGTCGTGACTGTACGTCAGCTTCTTCTGGCTCCCCAAAGTGTTGGAGGAGGTGGTGTGATCATCCGCATTGTTCTCCTGCTCGGAGCTCTCATCGTTGCGAGTGCTGTCATCTGTGCGCCCCACGCCACTGTCCTTCTCATGCTGGTTAGATAAAATAGTGGCTGTATCTGTGGTACCTCCATCCTCCTCATGCTTCTTCTAACAGCAAAAACCAAAAGATGGAAAGAGAAATTAGTGCAAGGACATAACATATTTCAGGGTGTTTATTTTTTAAGTTTTCTTAATCTGTCACTTGTTACGCTTTCTGCAGCTTTGTCTTTTACTTGTATGGAAAGAATATTATTAAGAACTCATAGAATTGGTGACCAAAAGCACAGCCCTCTGCGGGTGGCTTTTTCAGAAGAACCCTGAGGTCTGCTTTTCAGTTATACAGCAACAACAGTAGAAGTCACATTTTCAAAATGTTTCTTCTCCCACTTAGGAGCACAAAAGTATCCAGTTCTACTGTGGTGCCAAAGTGAGAGTCTGTCTCTTCAAAAAAAATGTGGATGCCACAGAGGATGCAGAGTTTTAGAAAACTCTAGAAAAAATACTCTAGACAAAAATTGAAAAACTACTCATGAACTTGTATGATTGCATTGATCATGGCAGCATGATGGGGAATACAGGCCCAAATCTGTGGCCCTGCATAAACTTTGCTATGAAAAATCTTTTTCTTTGCCTTTCTCCCCATATATAGACCTTATTTCACTCATTTACCAGAGTTCTCCAGTTGGATTTTAAGGTTTCGGGAAGCAGGCTGTTTTCAGTAGGTGCATGCCTATCAAATAGGAAATTGTGTAAGTTAGCTCTCTGTCTGCTATATCTACTGTACACGTACCTTGGACTTCTCTCAGAGACCACAGCCACAACAGTGGATTTATAAGAACTGTGATCCTGTTGTTGTAAGGGGCAAAATAAAAAAAAAGTAACATTTTAATAAAAACATTTGGTCCTTCGGATTAAGTTTGTGGATAGTCTTGTAATATCTTGATTTTACAGAAAGTCCTTTCGCTTTGATCGTCATTCCAGACACTAAGTGTATTCAGTCAAGCTCAATATTGGAATATTGAGTGCAATGTGAAGTTTTGACACCATCGCACAACAGAACGGCAGTACCTGCTGAAGCATGCTGGCAGTAAATTGCATTGCCTGGTGGTGCTGTTCCTCCAACATGTCCATGTGCAAGTCATCCAGAAAATCATTTCTGTCATCATCCATCCATCCTTCATCCAGCTATGTGAAAAGGGAGAGAAAACCCAAACCAAATGTTGTCAAAGGAATGAAGACTGACATAAATTATGTTCGTTCTTTGTGAAAAGCGATTGGGAAATCTTAGGAGAGTCTCTCCCGTGTCCTGGGAAGGAGCACACATCTCCTCGTGCTAAGTGGGGGTATTGACTGTCCTGCCTCCACCTCCAGCAGCATGGTTTTATCTTCAACAGCCCTTTATATATGAAACAAACCCAGCGTTTTCATCCATGGAAATAATTCTAAGAGTTGGGGCTGTTTTGGTTTGTGCGCGACTTGATTAGGATGTATAAAAACACACAAAAGCCCAAAGCTGGAACACAGCACTGGCAAGGCGGCATCAAGGGCCAGAGGGAAAAATGCTGGCTAGGAGTCTGTAAGACTTTTTTACTCCCAGCCTCGATTTATCCCCAAGGGAAGGATCAGAAACGTGTAGGCGAACAGGCTGGTCATGAGCCTGACCCCGTGTCTGCAGGTGCTTGGCAAGGGATGCTCTCGCAGCACCAGGAGCAGAGAGAGATCAAACAATAGTGCTCTTGGCCGTTTGTTCAACATCTTTGTTGTGCTAATCCTTGCTCTACAAAGGGATCTGGTTCAGCCTTTCCCTACATCTGAGGATGCCTCCTGACAGTATTTAACTATGTTAAGAGATGGTGTATAAAGGGCTAAATAATAGTTGTTTTAATGAATGAATAATCAATAGCCATAGGAATGAGAGTTCAGTATGTTCTTCAAAGTTATGGCTCGAAACCATCCATAATACCTTGCACTGATGTTTGTAATAGCATTGCAGCATATATAAATCCCTGAATGTCCTATAAATTTAACTTTAATATACAATATATATGTAAGTACTGTGACTGCTGAATTCTATTATTTTAGGCCGTATATATGTCCAGTCAAACTATATAATACAGGTTTAGGTAGATCTGGTAGATTTAGGTAGGTTAAAATTCTTCAAAAGACACTAACTGCTTTCTACAAAACAGCAACTCATTTAATTAAGACTTGAGAGGGGTTTTTTGTTTTAGCTACAGTACCTGCATTTCTGGTCTTGCAACAAGTAAGGAGATATTCTTGCTCTCTTCACTGGTGAGAAGTGCCACAGCTTCTTCTCGGTTCTGCACCTCTATGCCATTGATCTTTAAAGAAAAGAGCAACAGAATTAAATCCCTTTGTAGGGATGCTTAAACGCTGCTGAGATGAGCTCTACGGAACTGCGTGGCTGGATAGATGCCAGTGCAACACAGGCCAGGCACGGTCCCTGTTCAGGTAAGTGTTGGGCAAGCGTTGATTTGGAGACGTGAAGCTGTTCCATACCTCTACACGTGATGTGCAGAGCATTGTTATGAGGACAGGCGCTGGAGAAGGAACGCTGGGCAAGAGCAGAATCATAACATCAGGTCTGGTGGGTGGAAAGGAACAGGAACATCCCTGTGTGGGACAGGTGAGGCTGTGGATGCTGCTCCCAGAGACCGAATGGGATGTGGACCTCTACTCCCGTTAGTGTCTGCAGAAGGTAGACCCCTTCTGACAAAGCCCCTGTGGTGTAGGGTTGTTGTGCCTGGGAGACGACTCACTCTGGCACACGGCAGTGGTGCTCAGCCTGCTGAACGAGTACTGACATCCCTGTGAGGAAATAGGGCTGCCCCGGGAGATTCTGCAAAGAGGAATAATTACTTGGGCCAAAATAGGGGGTTTCTGTGGTAAAAGGAAGACTTAAAAGTGGAAGTGTATCGGAATATGCTCTGAGAACAGATGACATCTGCTGACAAAACGCTTAGCCTCCAGAGTAGGGCCAACATAGGGCTTTATCTGGCCAGGACTGTCAAAACTTGATTGAGATATGGCAGAGGAAAGGGAAATAGCCTCAGAAAGCTAAAAGGAAGCCTATGAATACTAGTCTGAAGGGAACGATTTGTAAAAATTATACTGAAATAAAGACATCGGAGTAGATTACAGTGCGTTAGCAGATTTACAACCATTTACACACCTGAATAATGCGATCCCCTTCTCGGAGTCGACCGTCTTTTGCAGCAATACTGTTGGGGTCAATCTATAAAATAAGAGAACTGTGAGTGCTCTGGAGGTTTGAGAGCTCATAAACCCGGAGCTGGTGATACGACCGATGCTGGAGGCCAGTTTGTCCATCATTGCTGCCGTATCTGTGGTTGTTACGTCTCGCTTAGTGATTGCAGGACTTTTCCTTGCTTATGTCAGACAAAGTGAAATGCAAATTAAAATGATCAAGTCAAAACCAAAACATTTCTTTCTGAGATGTGTCTTCAGAGAAGTAGGTTTATCCTGTTTGCATGATATCGAGTTACCTCATCATTTAACATTTTGCTTTACAACACAGTGCTCTGATTAGAACCAGTTTTTTGCAAACAGAACAGTAAGGATTATGTCCTAAGTGATGCATTTTAATGGAAGATTTTAGATTTAGTTATGAGTTTCTTTCCCCAAACTGCTGCTACTAATTTGAAATGGATCTATGTGATGAAAAAATTATGTATAAAATGCTACTTATTTCATGAAAGGGGGAAAAGAGAGACAAACAGGCCCCAAATCTTTGCAAGAAAAAATGTGGGTGTTTTTTTTTTTTCATTTATATTTTTTCTGGAATAATCGAGAACAAAAATTAAAGAGAGGGTATACTAAGAATACTTCGAAAACATCATCTGAAATTGAATGCTGAGACTGCTAGGGGAAAAATGAACACTAAATGTTAATATAACTTGACTTCAATGGATGCAGGATTTCACTCAGTTTGGAGAAAAGGAAAAATAATTAGATTTCTTCCAATTACTGCGTTCTGGCTGTTTTTCGAATTTGGTACAAACAGAAGATAAATGTCTTAAATGCCCAACACTGCAGTTTAAAAGACAAATTGTATCTTATGGAAATCAGCTCAATCTTACCTCACTCACATAAATACCCATGTCATCTTCATCATCCGTTCTGTAACATACAGTAAGGCCAAGCTTGTCCTGGCTGTTCACTCTATGTAAATCTACTTCCTGAGATTTAAAAAAAAAAAGAAAAAGAAAAAAAAAAGGCATTCTCAGACATGGCGAGACACTGGTGACTGATGGAAGCAATTTTTCAAATACAATGAAAATATTTTGCTTAAGTGATATAGTGGATCTCTTTTCATTTCACTTGTAGACGAGGTTAACTTACTGAGCAAAACGTGATTATATGCAGACAATCAATACCTGGGGCATTTCTGACCCTTCAATCAATATGAAGTCATTTTGAAAACAGACCTTTTATTGATCTTAAAGAAGAAAAATTACCTATATTTCATGTAGTGGTAAGTCTTCAAATGCTGAAATACTTATAAAGTATGATTTCAATATTTGCCACAGCTGATATATATTTCCTTATAAGCAGGGAAATTTTCTGGCTTTTCAGAGAAAAATATAATATTCTATTACATTAACTTGTGTAATTTTCATGAAATGATGTAATAAATCTCTCAAAAGTGAGACTGAAAATCAATGTATTGTCAGCAAAGCATTCAGTATTGGTAATAGAAATATAATAAGCGCTTCAGTATCTTGCAAGGGTTTGGTTGCAGCAGGTCATGGTTTATCATTCTAGTGCTCTTTGGTGGTCTTGTTAGTCTTGGAGACTTTTAAGCTATCTTAAAAATCTGTGTTCTTCCTCTGTGCTTTTTTGCCACAAGGTTTTCATGTGGGTTATTTTTTTCCTGCTCTGTGACAGTGGTTGGTATAAAGGGTTGTAAAATCCGTGGAGATGCCCAGGAGGTGTGGGATGCTCCTGGCTGGCGTGCAGTCTGCGTAACCATCTGGGGAGCATCTCTCAGCTCTGCCTTCTCGCAGAGGGACGCCCTGGGAGCCAAGGGACCCTGGGGTGCCTAATGCCTTAACCAGCTTATTGTGACTGCTGTGTCAGTCTCGAGGATGCCGCCGCAGGGAGGAAGGATGCTTCTTCATAGGTAGAGGTGTAACAGCAACGGAAGTTCCCGCTCCTCTGCAGCTAACGCCATCCAGGATGGAGATGGCGGCTGTGGGGCTCAAGCCCCATTGCTGCGAAGGAAAGGAGTGGGACCAGGCAGAGGGGACAAAGGGACACAGGCTGGGAAAGAGGGCATAGCCTGTGTGGGATCTGAGGGCCGTCCCAGCCCAAGGGCAGAGCTCGGACCCGTCCGTTCCAGGGGAAAAGTCCTGATAACACAACTCATTATTTCTGAACCTCTCCCTGTTTTGACCTGCGCTGTGCCATTTGTAAGGGGCAAGACAATAAAACAAGCTCATATGAATAATTTATTGGCATGTCTAGATGACAGCTGCCAAGATCAGTAATCTCATGTTATTTACTTGTCAACATGTGTAATTTCTTTTTTTTTTTTTTTTTTTTTTTAAAAAAGAAGCATAGCTGTAAATGTCCGTGACATTTCAGATGGTATTTAAATGGCTTCAATCAATAGTATCCATGGTAAACTGCTGCTCTTTTTCTCCCTCTCTTGTTACTTAAAGGTTTGAACACAATGCTTTAATAGTGGGTTTTTTTCAGATTTCTAAAGCTTTTGGGGCTTTCTAGAGAGGAGATGGAAATTCTTCAGAAGAAAAGATGAGACAAAGTGGATTCGATTCTGATCTCATTTGATCCTTGTGAACGCCGCTGCAGTCAGTACGCTTATTCTGCATTTAATCATGGTGCGAACTGGGGACGAGGTGGGAATTTTGTGCATTGGGCCTAATTCAGGCCTCGAATGATTCCCGTATTTCCTGCATACTTTAACAAAAAGATTTCACGTCTTGAGGAAAGATTTTATATAGTTTACTCATTTGAAAATGTGGCAATGAAACAGTGGCAAGAAACTAGTGCTGTAGCTCATCACATTGTTTGTCGTACTGGTAGTGAAAATTTATATATAATGTTAAAAAACCCCCCACAAAAATAACAACAAAAAAAGCAGAGTGACTTTGGCCATTATTTAAATACATCCTGTGTAACCATAAACATTTGCCAGCACCTTTTGGAGCGGAAGGAGAGGAGGGAACAAGCTTATTCTTACCTGCTGCATGTTGTGAATAACAATAGGTGGTTTTCCAACAGTATAGAACTATGATGTGTATTATTATAATGAAAAAATAAGGATGCGTTTACATTTAAAATGCACCTGTGCTATACTAGAAGGTAATAAGTCATCTGGTAAATTCAACATTTTATATTTTAAAAGGAAACGGGATATATATATTGTTTAAAGACACGCTCACAAATAAAGCAGCAAAAAGCTAAAGCAAACAAAAAATTCTTAGAGCAGGTGTTTAGAACCTGAATTTTTATGAGTAATTAGTTGACAGACTTACCCTTGGGTACAATCCCTCTAGTCCTTGGTAGGAAAAGAGTAAGTGGGTTTGAAGCTACCCAAGTATGATAATTTTGTGTACTTAAAGATAGGAACAGCTGCTTTCTGTGGGTCTTTGCATCAATAAATTTTTAATATAATCATAAAGGTTTGAAATATTTGAGAGATAAAAGTGTGCAATTCCAGTTGGAGTTGAAGAACCAACTCCAGAGTCTTCAAAGCAAAGATTATTTCCCATGTTCAGAGTAGAGTCTGTATAATGCCCAGGTACATGAAAGGGAAAAACAGAACAGAAAATTGGCACCGGCAAGTACGGATACACAGTACCTTCAGTAATTGTACCAGGAATTAATTAAACTCTAGGAATTAATATGGACCTAGAGAACTTGGAAGATGTAAGTTCAGGTGCTTGCAGTGCCACTGGGCTTGCTGTTTCTTATTCTTCTGTCTTCAGCGTTGCAGCTCTGGAGAGCCCGAGGGCCTGATCCTGTGAGCCTGCAGCCGCCTGACCCCTTCCAGAGACCCTGCCAGACACCGGCTCTGTCTGAGCACTCTGGTGTCTTAAGATGAGAGAATTTCAGTGCTCACCTGGGGCTTAGACACTATTGCCATGAACTCTATGTAAAATGATATGAAGCCTATCAGCCACCTCCGCTGCAGAAGGGAGGCACTGGAGCCATTCAACACCTGGGCTCGATCTGCAGAAACGGGTTAGCAGAGAATGGGGGTAATGTTGGGGCTGTGTTAACATCATAAATGGAAAAACTTCCTATATAATAAACTTCTACACACACAGATAATTAAAATCTGCTTCTTTAGATCAGGTAGAAGTGACATTTTGAGAGATGTTCCAGAGAAGTTTTTGTATGCTATTTCAAAACAGCGTCTGCACAAGAGAACTGTCTGAAAGATTTTTGGCTCCGCATCAAATGTAGAGCCAAGAAGGGCTCAGAGAGATAGTTACCGAAACCCATATGGCATTTGTAGCAAGACAAGAAGAAATGAACATGCACTATGACATTATACCTGCAACCGCTCATAATAATGAATTAGGAGTAAGTGATAATAGTAAATTAACCTCTCTAAGCTCAGATGATCCTTCATTTGCAAGAGATTATTGAATTATTGTACTGCTGATTTAAAATTACGGCCTGCCTGCAAATTTATAAAAATCAAAGTCCTTTCTCTAAGAAGACAGAAATGAGCAGTAGAAATCTGAAATGAGAGGACGATGACAGGTAAAAAAAAGTTCAAAAATTCAGAAAGCATTATCCAGAGCTTGCGTAGTAAGTACTCTGTCCTTTTGTCTCTCTCTGTAAGAAGTGGTGGGTTTCTTTCTCTGCTGACTTCTGAGGTACCTGATGAGAAAGGCCCACTTTTTTGCTACTCCATTAACAGGTTTCACCCAGAAAAGAATGTCAAGGAGATAAATATAAAGAAGTATTTCCTTTTATGCTGCTTGAGGCCTTCTTAGTACCTTTTGGCAACTGACCCTGGTACAGCAGAGGAAAAATCTTGTTCTTGCTGTCTTGAAGCTAAAGTGAGTGATCGTTACATTTGTCTTTTCACATAAATGTGGTTTTCAATATAGGCAAAAGGCAAAAACCCCACCCCTCCACTTTTCAGAGAAGAAAATTTTATAAAACAGGTTTTCTTCCCAAAATTCTTTCCCCTAGAGAATAAGTAAAAATCTACCTGGAGGTTTCTGTGCCAGCCCAGCTGCGTGAAGGTAATTCTGTGATGGACCACAGAGGCTGGACCAGCTTAACTCCTCAGTGGTGCTGGGGAAGGTTGGAGAAAAGTGCATCTCACCCTGATCAAAAGGGGCTTAGGATGCCTAAGTAAGATAATTTGAAGAATGCCCAGGCTCTTTGCCAGGCAGGTGGCCAATGGTCCATGATTAAGACCTTTCTCATGCAGTAAGAGGTGGTAAGGCCAGGTTGGAATCCTCCAGAACACTAAGGGAGGACACACTTTCAGTATTAGCTGGCCGGCAAGTTGAAATGTTTTACCACTTTCGGATTTGTTCCAAACAAAGAATATACAAACACCTGTCTTAGAAAGTCTAGTTGTGAAGCTGAAGGAAGATGCTGCTTCTTAAACCTTTATATATTCAGTTGCTGCCTGAGCAGGACTGCTAGGGCTGCAGTCTTTCGTATTCAGAGGCACAGGAATGCCTTGAGAAGCCCCTGATCGGTGCAACTTCCTGCAGAGCAGGAGTTTTCATGGAAAAGAAATATATTCACATAAAGATGCTTTCAAATGCTTTACACCCAGGATGGAATAAAAATTGCTGAGTGCCTGTGATGGAGCCTACCGATTCCCACGTTCAGATAGTTGGCTCTCGCCTCCTCCCCTCCCTTGCAAATAGATTATTGGAGAAGTAAAAGAAAACTTTCAACCAAAGTAGCAAAGTAAAAGGGAGAGCTCGAAACCCTGGCACTCAGCTTTTATTTACGGTTTCCTCAAAGCAGTGAAGTATTAATTTCAAATTTTGAAGCATGGCTTTTGGTACCGAGTGTGTTCATTTTTTGCTGATCAGCTGTTGATCACACCAGGAACACGGTGTGAGCTGTGTGCTGGGAGGGCAGAAAGCCATTTGAATGAATCTGTTGTCCTTTAGTCTTTGGTATGGAGACTTCACTTCTGTCCAAGACTGAGTGAGTGTATCAGAAGAGAGGTTTCTTAGCAGTTAGCAAAGATTTCATGTAGTTTTTCATCTCCAAGCTGCACTTAGTCTCAATTCGGATAAGTTCAGTTTTCTACTCAGAAGGAAAACAAGTCCGACATACAAGTTGCATATCGGACAGGGTAAAGACAGAAAGTCAAATGTGAGAGAACAAGCCCCCTTTTTGATGTAGAATGTTCTCCTTTGTAATCTGAGAAAATTAACACTGAGAAAGGCCTCACTCGGGCTGTGTGTCTGACAGCTGGCCAGACTTGTTTGAATAAACATATTAACGCCTAACGCTGCTGGGGAATCCTGGAGTGACATTATTCTTCCTTTATGAACCTGAAATGACTTCTGGCTGGGCCTCTGTGAAGAATGAATGTACTTTTAATTTATTATAAAATAGTAGTTCAGGATTTAGTCCCTCTTTCCTTGTGGCATGTAAACTTCAAAAGAAAAGAAATGGCATTTGTTTATTTTTGTAGTAGGGAATATATGGCAGTTACCTCTGAGTCATCAATTTTAAGATAAACGTTGAGAGATAAAACTGAGAACACAATTTTGGCATCTTGGCAATACTGCCAGCATAAATTCCTTCCTGCGGATATTTACATTAGAAGCTTGTTGTGAACCTAGGTATTTCACTCTTTTTGTCTTGTTTACTTGTTACAAATCACTAACCAGTCAGTTACAGGCCATAAAAGTTTAGATGAGGAGCTTCTGATTTAAATTCAAAGCACATTTTATGGACATAGGAGCCCAGAAGGCGGACTTGATGGCTTTCTTACTTTAGACATTCCTGCTGCAGTCAATGAAACAGTGCCTTTGTGGTCTTTTAAAACATATCTATCAAAAGGCAAACAAAAAAGCAACTAGCCAGTTGAGTCCCTGTTAGCACTTTGACCTTACCATTGATCATAGTCTCTACAATTTGAGCAAGAATCTTTAGTGGTTTTTAAGAAATACTATTAGGCTACAGAGACTTTTCTGATGTTCATCTCCCTGCGTTACTGAGCTGATCACCTTTTGCCATTAAGTACTATATCAATGTCAAAATTATTAATGCTGTGGTTTAAGGCATATTAACGTCTGGCTACTGAAGTGCACGTGTTTAAACTGTTTTCAGCTCAACTGGTTGACCTTCTAATGGAAGCAATATAATTTATCCACAGTATTAGATTTCCTAAAAGATAGATTTTGAAAAGACACTGCCAGAAAATACTGATTTGTTCTATAATTTTCCCTCACGACTGAAATCTATATGGCACTTGGTTTTATTTAAGAAAAAAAAAAAAGCACTTGTTTGAAAAGTAAGGCCTTGAAGTCTGCTAAACAGCATTTGTTTTACTGGCACTTTGATTTATCCTGACTTTGATTTGCGTTTGTATACAGAGATGAATTACTACCAGATCTGCCGAATTTGAGAACAGCCTGCAAACTTTTTATGGGGTTTTAGTCCTTGATCCTGCAAACACTTTTATAGAAAGGAACAACTTTGTGCCCATAGAATGACTGAACTCTGCTCCCATTGAAGCTGTTGATAAATCTACCACTGATTTAAACAGAGCTACAGAGAGGTCGGCATCGCCTGCCTTAACAAATAAGCCTGGGCAGGAGCAGGATCTAAGAAATCAGTAGTGCAAGCAAGCTAAGAGTAAACTATTCGCATACTAATAATCTTGATTGGATTAGCTGGATCAGACATCACTGGTGGTATTTAGAAATATTGTGATATTTCACTGCTATTTATTACAAATGCTTAAAAGCACTTCAGTGGGTCAGTATTGCTTAAGTATCTCGCAGAACTAAGTCCCACAATTGATACGCTGCACTCTGGTTGGGAGCAGGTTATTAAAATTAAGAATGAGAAAACTGAAGATGAGCTTCTGATGGGATATACAAGTACTAAAACTACAAGTGATTTTTAAAGATTTGGCAGGAAAATGGACTTGCATACCTCCATGACTGCTTCACCTTTTATTATCTATAATTTTATATGTATACATATGTAACTTTTCAGTAATGAAAAAGCGAACAGCTTAGTATAGTGGCATATCTATTCTGGTCTTGTCTTGTAAACTTAAAATAGTCCTAGATTATATGATCAAGAACATCTGCTTCTCAGCTGGGGAATATTTAAGGGAAACTCACACATTTTTACTGTGACTATGCGGAACAGGTCCTGCCACTCAGCAAACTTGCAAAGTCTTTCAGAAAGTCTAAATCAGCATAGTTATACAGAATTTAATTAACGGAATCAATGACTTCATTATTTATGTTAATTTGTTAGCTGAAGATCTGGCTCATCAGTCCATAGATGCATAGTTAAATACACCAAAGGTATCAGTAAGGTTCACAACCTGCAAAGTAACTAATGAGCAATGTTATTACAAATATCTGCTTTGAAATGTTTTCTCTCTTTATATACAATATAAAGACTATGACATGCACGTGTTAAACTTTAAGTAATAAAGACTACGTGCCTCTAATTCCAGCTCATCTCGATCCATTTCTTGATGAATTCCTCCCATGTAGTCATTTGGGTCATAGTACTCATGCACTGATGGATGGCTGGAAAAAAAAGGTATCTTTTAGGACAGGACTTAGCATATGAATCTACTCCAAGCTTATAGCAAGTCATCGTGACCACGATGGACTAACAACCAAACCAAGATGTTGCATGTGGTTAATTATATACCTTATACCATTTACACCAATAAATGTATTAGACAAAAATTACGTTTATTTTATGAAGAATCTAAAACATTTGGCACCTGATGATTAATGAGAGACTTGTAAAGAGTCTTAGCATTTATTAATGATCTTCCTCCAAATGTAAAGCTGACTTGGGGAAAAATATACAGAGAGAGGAGTGGCAAAGTAGGGTAAGAGGTACCTGGTGACAGCTAAGTAGGCAGGTATTTGCCAGGGTTCAAGATGAGAGGGAATATTAGATTCTTTACTTGTGAGATCAGGTTACGTGCAGGCGTGCAAGTAAAAGCATCCTTGCCTACTTGTTTGGTATTTTTACTTTGCCTTTAAGATACAAAATTGTATCAAATTGCTAAGTATTATAAAAATAATTTGCCACCCAACTATTTAGATCAACAGGATTCTATTGATTGATTTGAATGCAATAGGCTGTGCATAATGATTTTAATACTATTTAAATGTGCACCACTCTATATTGCCATTCCCTATGTAAAAAGCATGCTGCTTTTTACAATTTGAGCTCTCGGGCAGTTTCACTGTCTACACTTTGGAAGTTGTAAGCAGTGTAATGCTCTTATGATCACTTTTTTCTACGCTGGCATTTTATTTCTGCAATGAAAGTAAACTCTCTTTAATTCTCTGTTAACTAGATACCTGTTTCTTTGTAGTGTGAGGCTATTTACGTAACGGCATCTGCCAATTGGCTAAGATACCCAAGTTGTTACATGCAGGCTAGATTCATTTGACTGGAATTTGGAGAAGTTACAGGAAGCATTAGGAAAAAATGGCTGTTTGCTTGCAGATGCTGGGTGACAGGACACTTGACTGGCCACCTGACTGTCCTCGTACCCAGCGATCGCCATGAGGCCACCTGTGTGGTTCTGACCAACATCTACGGCTCAAAGTAAGGCCACTGATGATGCCAGCAGTTGGAATCTAACGATGAAGGGGCAATATGAAGGTACTTGATAGGACTGAGCTGGTATTATGTAGGCATGTTGCAAGCTAAATGATTCATCATGCATTAATCTTTGCTGTCTTCCTAATGTAATTGGTTTTGCAGTTAGAAAGTTGCAGGTACTGAAAGTCCTTCTTGCAAATGTGTTTGGGGGTTTGCAGTGTAGTTCCTCTAGGAATAAGCGTGTCCTCTCCACAGTGCTCTAAGCCCTGTTGCATTTTCACTGCAAACAAGCTCAAAGCTATAGCCTTTTGTCAAACTCTTCCACTAAAACATGCAGCTGTGCTTGAATTTGCAATGGGCTGGGAATAGGTGGCCATGCGGTAATATCCAATGGAACCATCTTTCAAGTAATCAGCACTGAGAGTCACGAAAGGAGCAGACGTTGCAGAGAGGAGCCCAGTTCCTGGCTGAATGTGAATGTTAACGTGCCGTGAAAGTCACTTAGGAGCAGTACAGGACCCTGTTTGTAGTCAAACTGTTTCCTAGGAGCGCTGACGGGGATGTTCGGAGAGGTGCGCTGGGGTGCTTGTGAGCGACGGACGTCCACAGCTCGGGCGGTCGGTGGGGGTTCCCCTTCCAGAGCTGCACAGACACCTCACACCAGCACTGCCTCTCACCATGCGCAGGAACGTCTCAAAACCAGGTATTGCTGTGGATTGACCAGACCACCACGGTCTCATACACAGCAACCGAGACGTTCAGAATCCTTTCTCTTACTTTTTCCCTTGTGGAGATGCATGGCAAGATGACAGGCAATTTGCACGGGTTCCTTGGGGAGCCGTTTTCCTCTTGAACAGCGTGTGAGGGCGTGGTGTGTGTGTGCCGGGAGGTAATTGTCATTTTTATTTGTAAGTACAAAAGCATCAAACTACCATTAACAATAATTAAAATTTGATTCTAAAACATCCATGACAGCTCTGGTAAGTAATTTTAGTCCTAGAAAATAATTTATTTGAGTAACATCGCTACAGGGTTATAATAAAGTAATTAATACACTGGAACAGAATGTAGCAGCTCTTAGCATCACACAATTTATGGCAGCCATAAAAAATAAAGTTAAAACATAAGCAACCCAAAGAGGCAGTGAGAGGAATTACAAGAAGCAATAACTTTATCCATCAAATGCCAGCAAAAAATGAGCTTTATGAGGCCACGTTGTGGCTCAGTGGCACTACTCACGTGAATAATGCCTTGCTAGTGTGTAGAAAAGATGAAAACGTTTTGAGTTATGGCACAGTGGTGTACGAATCCTGGTTACATCTGGGAGTACAGGTTCAGCAAGTAAAGGTGAGTTTGGGAACTACTTCTAACGGGCCACATTTAGGAACGCAAGGATTTTCAAGGGCTTCATAAACTGTTACTTACTCTTCAGGTAGGAGGTACGGGTCCAGCACAGAGACGGGTGGAGTAGGCGAGCCCATCTTGCTCAGAGCCATGATGTGTTCAAAAGTGATATCTGTCTGCGTGCCCACATCCACCAGCTGACACTCGTGAGGGGGAGCGAAGACCTTGGTGCGTGGAGTTCTTCTCAGGACCTGCACCACAATTGGCTCTTTGGCTGTTTTGAATGCTTCCACTGCCTGCTCGTGTGTTGCTTTAGATAAATCCTTCCCATTGACCTGCGGGGAAAAAAGCAAGCAAAACGTTGAGAGAAACAGTCAGGAAGTGGAGGATATCTTTGTTGGTTTGGGCTGTTAATTTAAAAGTCTCAGCGTCCATCTAGAAGTACATACAGCAAGTACTAGGAACTATTTACGCGCTGTTATGCATCTCTCATTTTCCCCTTTCACTACAGTAACTACAAATTCTGTGCTCTGCTTTTTATTCTGATAGGTAGATTTTACTGGGCTCACTCTTTGAGCTAAAGTACAAACCAACATCCCATTTGTTTCTTGCAGATTAGAAATCCTTCAGCCCATGTTCAAACAAAACAGGTCCTTGATTCTCCTGTCATTTTTCTATTTTTTTGTTGTTTGTTTTTTTTTTATAAAATCTTTTAACCCTATTACTGAACAGAACTACTGGGACACAAGCTGAAATTACAGTATTATGTATCTTTGTCTGATAAACAATTTTTCAGATTAAATATCATGGTGGTACCCATTCACTGCAATAAAAAACTAGCATTTTAGGGACGGGATCCCTATAATGGTATAAGGAATAGAATTATTAAGAAAAAAAAATCATTGGTGTTTTTTCAAAATCACTTTTTGTCTGTGTAGCTCGGCTATTTCCCATCCCCGGATCTCACCACCATCATCTCCTGGTTGAGTTATACAAAACAGAACTCCTTTACTAAACATGACTGGGAGACCTAACCCAGAACTACCAGTACCCTACATGCCGGGCCGTGGAAGGTGGGGGTCTGAGAAGAGAATTTAGAATCATAGAATTGCCTAGGTTGGGAGGGACCTTTCAGATCTAGTCCAACCATCAACGTCACACTGACAAAAACCAGCACTAACCCATGTCCCTCAGCACCACGTCTGCCCGGCTTTTAAATACGTCCAGGGATGGTGATTCCACCACTGCCCTAGGCAGCCTGTTCCAATGCTTGATAACCCTTCCAGTGTAAAATTTTTTCCTAATATCTAATTTAACCCTTCCCTGGTGTAACTTGAAGCCATTTCCTCTTGCCCTATTGCTTGTTCCTTGGGAGAAGAGCCCAACCCCCCCGGCTACCCCCTCCTTCCAGGCAGTTGCAGAGAGCGAGAAGGTCTCCCCTCAGCCTCCTCTTCTCCAGGCTGAACACCCCCAGCTCCCTCAGCCGCTCCTCACCAGACTTGTGCTCCAGACCCCGCACCAGCTTCCTTCCCCTCCTCTGGACTTGCTCCCAATTTGAACACAGATCCCTCCTATCTCAAAGGAGCAGTGAAGCTCCTGTTCACAGCAGCAAAACCAAGACGAAGTGTTCAATTTTAGTATGAGGTTCACAGTTTCAAATCTTTGGTGAGCAGAGATGTCCTTCCCGATCCAGAGAGACATCTTGAGCACTTCCAGCCCACTCTGGCTTTGTGTTTCACTCATGCTCAGCTTCCCTCCTCACATGGTTTCTAATGAATTCTTCCATAAGTATCTAAGTCTACCCCGGGGCTGTGAAAGAGATGAGGTCATATTTGTCAGAATTTTTATAAAGCTGCAAACCCATAATTCTTATTTGGAGTTTTGGTTCGTGAGAAATGTTATTGTTTCTGTCTGTCTCCAACTGTATGGATTGTAATTTTAAGGGAGCTAAACACAATGAACCGCGTGGAATGAACTGAAAAACAGCAAACTGTGGTGAAAAGCCTGAATGTGTGCCCGCTTCCTGCTGTTTCCAGCCCAAGATGGAGATTTCTCTTGAAATTTGGCCTGAGACATCTGCAAATCCAAAAGGTCTCTGGGCTCATACGCAAAAAAGTACAATACAGAAATAGTGGGAACCACTAATAACTCCAGTAAGTTTTTATCCTACTTTAACCTGCAAACCGTTGTCATTTTAATACAGACGAAAAGAAACAATTAGAAACAAGCTGCCCAAAGCAATGTGTTAGTGAAAGCCGTACAGTGAAATTAGGATCCTAAAGCAACATCCTATCATATAAGTGTTACGTTGTTCTTTGGACTGGGGCAAGTGTTGGCTGAGATGTAGAGATAAGCTGCAATCTGAGATCTGATGACGCCACTAGCATTGACAGTGAGGGCCCCTATCGTAGCAGTCCTTCTCATCAGGGAGCACACTTTGTTTATATATTTTCTTTATGAATGATGTCTTACATTGCCCTCTTCCCAGTCAGGCACTGACTTGATAAATTACATTATTGTATCAGAGGTATGAGTTGCATGGTGAAAACTGTTGCCTTCTGCATGGAAGTGCATGGAAGAATAGCATCTTTTTTCCAAGGCATAAAAATAATGAATTGCCTTGATTGGACATAGCTGCAATAGCGTCTAGCATCAGGTATTAGTGGGCACTGCTACTTTGTCATTTAGGCATTTTTGTACGTATCTGAAGTATACACTGACGTGGTGACTGTGCCACATGAGCTTCCTGAATACGACTGAAAATCTAAAATATATGTCCACATTCTGATATCTTCACTTGTATTGGATCGCACTTAGTTCACGCTGCGCTCTGCCATGTTTAATCCCATTAAAGTAGGTGGGGCAACTGAACGAGTAACATAACTCAGCGCAGTAACTGAATTTAGCCCATACTTAACATATTGCCCACAGCAAAAAGCTGGGTGATAATAAAGTGGGTTAAATCCAGCGCAGAATCGATTGAAAAGGCTAAATTCCTACTGAATTACCTGGTGCACGTAACACTTATTACACTGTCATCTCTGGTTTATCTTAGAGAGGCGATGACACCAGGTTTTTTGTTAAGCCAGCGGAGAATGAAAGGTGTTAGCATCACATTTACATTACACAAACACTTGTATTGACCGCGATTGCTCACGGTAACGCACAGCATGTAAAGTTTGCCCTGGTCAAATTAAATATCATTAACTCGCCCAATTGAGCAGATTACTTTAAAACAATTTGTACAGCTGTAAAATTAAGTTCAGTGTAATGTTTTCTCTGGAAAAAGGAAATGCTGATTATGGTTACAGTTTTATTATTTGCTGCAAATTAAATGTTGCACATTTTACTGGGTGCATCCTAATTTTTTTTGTTTTGGTACAACTAAATCCAACAAGCAATCAAAATAAAAGAATTTCAACTGCAGCAAGCATAGTGTTTTTCAGAAATGTACTCAGAATAACTCTTGAGGAGGAAACTTTTCATGTGAGCTGCTTTCTACATCTTTATGCTAAAAAGCTGGTAAAAACATCCAAAGGATAACTTTCCAGTTTATTCCGAAGTATTATAATGAAACTGGGTTACAGACAGTTTAGCACAGGTCTGCATTTTAGTTTAGGTTCCTTAGGACACTTTATTTCTGCAAATCTGTGCACTGGCATCCTCTTTGTGCTTTCATATATATATTTTTTTAATACATATAATCATAATTTCAAAGTCAGGTTGATATCATGCAGGGAACAGGCAGTAGATGGATTGTACCAAAAATTGTTATTGTAGGAGTTATTTCCAAGTAGTATCCTGACTATGTTTGCTACAAGCTGCTAATGCAGGAAAAAAGAGAAGTGCTGTGTAGGCAAGGCAGAAGGACGTGAGACCAGATCTTAGAATCTGGGAGAAGAGCCAGCTAAATTTTAATGTGAAACCTCTCCTCCTGCAAAGGGGACGTTCTGGAGAAAAGATTGGTGACTTTCTGGCATTCGGCGTTTGGTTGGGACTCAGCATTGCCTAGGCCTGCCTGCTGCCCGCTGCCCTCTCTGGCAGCAGAACTGATACACGGGGTTTTCACAGATGCCCGTTCATCGTTGGTTTAACTGTAGATAGTGGACAGTGAGTCGGAGCGGTGAGGAGCACGCGCTCATCTTGTTCTGCTTCATTTGCTCCCAGGACAGCCCCAACGGAGGGGATGGAGAACACCCTGGGGCAGGGGCATGAAACGTGCTGTAAGTAACGGCATCGTTATGCTGCTCTGCCAGAACATTTCATCTTCTGTTGCTAGGTCCAAGTCAGAATTGAGCATTTCATTGGGAATTTGTATTCAACAATCTCTACTTGGCCATTTCAGGATGCTAGGATTCTGCAGCGCATGGTAAATAAATAACTCTAAAAGGGAGTTTATATTTGATGTATATACACTTTTATATCATGGGTTTGATAAGATGGCAAGGATTATAGTAAAACGAAAGCATAACTCACTGTACTGTTGTTATTATGGGTTTCTTAATGCACTGCTAAAATATGGCTGGGGATTTGGTATGTAAAAGTTGATAATTCTATGAAATATGGCAGCATCCAGATCATATTAGGCAAGCAATTCTCTGGACAGTAGATGTTCACGCAAAGAATGGTTTCAGGGTCAGTCGGTGGATCTCTTACAAGAGACTGATTCCTGAACTCAACGCTGGGTGGAATCCTTTTAGCTTTGCGGTTTCTCTTTTGATCAGGAGTCTTGGCCAATGCGGTCACTGCTGTCCTATTACGGCTATTAAGAACTGCACTAACAAAATAAAGAGTTAATGGGTTGCACCGAGCTAAACATTTAGATTCTGAATATGGAACAATGGAATAATATGCAAAGATACAAAAAATACGCTTTAAAGTGATTTATAGCAGGGAAACTACAATGTCCGAACATGGCCCTTTAAGAGCCTATGGTAAATACTGAGCAGTGAATAGTTTGTATTTACTTTTTTTTTTACTATTATTTCCCATCCCGGCACATCAGTACCATTTTCTGTTGTAGGGACATGTGGATGGGAATGCTACGATATTTGAATAATGAAAACTAATAATTCTGAAGTCTTCTTATGTATGACAGAGCCAAACTGCTTTTTT
>VYZM01022381.1:153576-175527 GCA_013398915.1 Dromas ardeola | reverse complement strand
TTTTGTGTCTGGAAAATGTAGCAGGGTATTGGTATTTTATCTTTAGTAGCACAAATATCACGCAAAAGAAAAATATACTGAGATGATCTCAATGGCCTGATTTCTGTTACCTGTGTAGAATTAGCACTCATGGATAATCTTGAGTCCTTCTGAAACTTCATCAGATAGATCATATTGATTAAAATGTTAAGTTCCTCTCTGGAATATTTGTCACAATTGACAAACAATTATTCCCAGTGCTTCAAAGCCAATAAATATATCTGTACAGTTTCACTTTGTTAAAAAAAGTGTCTCTGTAATCATAGACTTCATTCTTAATGCTGCTAAATTGCACTCAGCAAAATTCTTCCTTATAAATAGTACATCTGAAATAACTCAGAAGAAAAAAAACACATCCATGCATATGAATGCTTCAGAAGACTGCCAAAACCTACAAATATGCATAATTTCTTAAGAACCTTACATGCCACGTGACAGGGACAATGGGATCTTTCATGGCACAAAAGATGGATAAATTAACTTGTCTGAAATGTTGAAATGCTTAGCTTTTGGACCTTCCCTGCATTGGAAATATATCGAATATGGAGAAAGCTGTAGTTAAACTGAAGTGGATGTAGTTAAACTGAACTGAATGGACCTTGATGAAATTCGTGGTGGAGCCAGATAGTAGGCTTAGCAACTGCGTGACACACAGAGATAACTGCTCTGAATTAAAACCCTACAGTAAATAAGGAATGGATGCTTGAATTTTTTTTAATAGAAATTAGGTAGTGATTATGAAATAAAATAGTATTTGAGGCATTTTAATTTATAGTGTAGTCATTTATAATATACGCTGTACATTACATTCTTTTGCACAAAAGTAGGCTGCAGAGAGCACGCTACCTAAAATCTACACTGCAAAGGCAAAAAAATCTATTGATAAACGTGGTATATTCCTGTCTGGGTGGTCAGTGTCTCCTAGAAGTTTTCTTTTACTACTTGGAATGAAAATAAAACAGTCAGTGGAGCTTGATTTGATTCTCACTAAAGTCACGGGGAGTTTTGCCTTTGCAATGCCTCAGTTCAGGCTCTGACTGGAGCAGAGGTGAGTCCAGTAGCAAAGCAAGATGTTATCAAGCTGAGCGTGCCGTCAGCGTTGAACTGGCGTGGCCACACTCTGATAATGGAAAGGAAAATCCTGGCATGGTCAGTTAAGGTAAAACGTGATGTATATTTGTAATTGAGAAAGAGAGATGATGCAACAAGGTATAATGGGGGGGCTGTGACATAAATCCAAATGGAGTGTCCCATCAAACAAATAAATGGAAATGATGTCTTAAAGTCTCATTTCAATCATGGGGCTTTCATTAATTCCTATTTCCAAGAAGTAAATGGTGAGAAAAATAAACAGGAATTAGTAAAAAGAAAAAAAAAAAGGTGACAATATATGCCACATCTGGCTGAAGGTGGCAGCAGCAGATGAACTTCACCATTGAACCCTAAACATCAGGTGAAACTGCTGAAGAACAGCCCATGACAGTTAGGAGATGTGAAAGGAACAAATACAACCTGACTACACTTTAAGACCAAACTTCTAAAAGCTGTGAAGGCTGCAAAAGTTTGAGTGCTACCATGGAGATTAAAGAGTGAAAACTGGCAGTAGGATCTTGCTGGGTGTAGTCTTGGTAAGACCCAAGTGCATTCTTGAGTCTGTTTTCAAATCTCTCTTGGTTTGGTGGCCACTTATTAAGTAGCTCGTCGGCTGCAACATGTTACGAACGTGCATCATCTCAGGTTGGATGCATATATTATTATAGAGTATAGGATGCTACAGTACACGTGGCCACTAGAGAGGGAGAAACAATGAATCAGTGATGGGCAAATCAACAAGAAAAGGAAGAAAAACAGGAAAACTAGTCATGTCTTCTTAGGCTTGTGAAAAATTTGCCCTACCAAGCTAAGCCATGGCTTTCTATGTAATTTCCATACACTGCAAGTCTATAAAGTATTAGATATAGAATGGCTTCTGTCTCTCTCAGAGCTGTGCAAGGCATTTGGCATCACTCCTGTTGAAATCTCCTTCCTCTATTAATTCTGGATATATGTCACAGTGAAATACCTTTGCTGAAGACAGATATTCCTCACGTTGTTTTATACCATACGCACATGCTTCTACTTTAGCAGTTATTCCCCTGAGAGGTTTGGTATCCTCCAGCAATTCCTGAGCCAACTGCCACTGGTTAGGTGCTGATTTCAGGACAGATCTTCCTGAGGTGGGGAGGCTGGGAGCCCTCCAGCCTTTGCGCTGGGAGGACTCTGAGGGTGGTGAGCCCCTAGCCCAGGTTGCCCAGAGAAGCTGTGGCTGCCCCATCCCTGGAGGGGTTCAAGGCCAGGTTGGACGGGGCTTGGAGCAACCTGGGCTGGTGGGAGGTGGCCCTGCCCGGGGCAGGGGGGTGGAACTGGATGGTCTTTGAAGGCCCCTTCCAACCCAAACCATTCTGTGATTCTGTGACAAGGCTGCGCCTCCTGTGCAAGTCAATGGCAGTCTGCAGCCATGACCGAGATGACAGAATTGTACTTTCTTACAAGAAAACATATTCTTATTTTTGTTTGAGGTATGAGGAAGGTGTTTTAATGAGATAGTACGCAGTTGTGCTATCACGTAAATGTCATTTTATCAATAGCTGCTGTTTAATTATTTAGCAAGGTAAGCTATTTGTGTGTTTTATTTTTCTGGGTGGGCAGAGAAGACTAATTGCCCCTTTGTCGATGGCAGACATAAATTGGGGGCCTTCAGGTATATCAAAATGTGCCACTTGTTTACATAGACAAAATTTCGTCCTGGTTACCACCAATTCTTCTTTTCTTTTCCTTCTGATACAATGCGTTTGGAAAACCCAGCGTTTGTTCTTTGTCTTTCCCTGTGACAGCAGAATTTACACACCTGGGTTATTTACACAAGAAAGGTGGTCCTCAAACGGATTCCTAGTTTCCCATTTGAGCCCTGCAGAGCTGGAGAGACGATGCAGGGACAACGGGACGGGGCCGTGCTAGGAAGGGGTTTGCAGAAGAGGATGAGGACGCTCAATGAATGTAGGAGTTTTGCATTCAAGCCTGTGCAAACATCATTTGCAATAGTACAGATGAAGTAACGGGACATTGGCAGCAACTGAAAGGTTGAGAAAGCCAGACAATCCCTGCATATAAGCATTTATTGTGTGTAGTTATAATTATTTTGTACTTTATTTTTGCTTACATAGTGTGTGACATTGTTTTTGGGTGTTGGTGGTATACATCAGAAACTAGAAAGGTTTCTGTAAAAGAAAATTATTTTTCCATCCACCAAGTTAGACTGATTTATATGGGTTTAACATCATGAATGGTAAACATTTGTATGCATTGTATGGTTTGTTGATTCTTCTATGCTTCACAAATGTCACAGAGAAAAAACTTTTTTGCTTAAGAATGAGTAAGCAGCTTTTCTTTGTAGAAATTCATGCAAATCCTTGGGAAGTGCACTATAAAAATGCTAGTTCTGTTAGACTACAGACGTCTGTGCTCCATTTAAAACGCTTTTTATGGTCTGATTCACTTCTTTAGCAAGTTCTTAAGAAGTCTGTGTATTAAGAAAAAGCAGGAGAACTTTTAAAGATTTTTATAGAAACTAGAGCAGCAAAAAGCCTATTTTCTAAACCCCCTTTTCCTCAGGAACTGCAGAAAGAAGGTTCAAAATACAGGTTAATTCTTCTTGCAGCTCCATCTAATCCCTCCTTTATTTCCCTCATATGGACAGTCTCTCTCTTTTTCAAAAAAACAGAATTATATTGTTTAGTAATAGACTGTTTCCATGTGTGCGCGTTTCCCTTCTGCCTTGTGAGCCATCCATGGCAAAATAGTTAAGACCAAATAAAAATTCTTTACTTAAGAATACAGAATACATTTGTCCTCTAAACCGTTAACTTCCAAATGGAAAATCTTGGGAAAAGATCCCTGGAATAAAGGAATTTTTAGTCTGCTAGTAATTAGCACATTTACGTATTAACAATACAGCACCAGTACTGTATATAGCATACTAAAATGTGCCTGCTTTTGGTGGATTCTCCGGCTCCGCTCCTGTGTATCATGACTCAAAATAAAACCACAGGGAATTTTATCATTTGCGTCAATGAAAACAGATTTAGACTAATGCTGGGGATCCTGAGGCACCTGTACCTTCTCTATAAGCAAAGGTTACTTGGAGCCCTTTTTTCTTAAATACGCATTCATCATGTTAAATGTCTTTATATCAGGGCAGAAACACTTTTTCATATTTCGTCAATGTCAAACAGGTGATCTTTTTGCGTATCTTTTGTTCATGGCTTAATAACCCTGCTCCGTGTAACACACAGACAGAAGTTTACAGGCCTTCCCTTTTTAATGACTCTTTCTGCCATGTCGCTAGCGTGACCCAGAGGGAGCCAACCAATTAGACTTCTGAGTGAAGTACAAATGACAGCCATAAATAATCATGAATTACTAATGATCAGAATTCAGCAAGTGCAATTACCCGCTTTCTCTCATTCTGTGGATTTGCCCACGTAGAGCAGTGCGCCCCCAGTGTGGCATCTTGGGCTGCTTCTGCTGTGGCCTTACATCAGCCTGCTCTCGCCCTTCTCAAATGGGCTCTTCCCAAGAGGCAAAAACTTTGTCTATGTGCTCGTCCAGTACAGCAAATTAGAGCTTTTTAATGAATGGCAATTTCCTATTTTTAGAATCATAGAACCATTTAGGTTGGAAAAGACTTTTAAGATCACCAAGTCTAATTGTAAAAGCTGTGTATTTCTACATTTACTTTTAAAATACAGAATCCTGTACCAAGGCGTCCCTATGCAGGCAGGTGTCTGACTGATGTCCTGAGTTGTCTCACCTTTTGTCATTTTAGCACGACGTAATTGCAGTCAACAGAGGGGTTGCCATACTGATAATGTTTCATTTATATCGTGATGACAAGTATAATACGTAATGATAGTAAATGGCATAAAAAGGTTAATCTATTTATTTGAGGGTGGAAATGTTACATGAATTAAAGCTAAATTGGAGTAACATAAAAAACCAATTCTTCTACTGAGGAAGTAGAAACAACCAAAAGTCCCTGTAGACTAGTCACCTTTCTCCAATAGTGGCATGCAAGAGGGTGCTTTGAGAAGGTGTGAGAGTAAGACATACTTGGAGGGATTTTCCCCTGCTATGCCCTCCCAGCACCTACAGCTCAAGCAGCTGACAGTCTAGCAATATATAAAGGCGTACCTCAATTAAAATCAGAGTAGTACAAGTTGGTGTATAGATCAAGCCTTAAAATATTACAAATATTTTAATAGTATATGAGACGGTGCAAACGCAGAACAAAAGACATTGCATCCTCTGGAGAGTCTGCTCCAAGCAAAAAGACAAAAGGAGTTACGGTACAGATGAGGAGATGAAACACAAAACAAGTTAGTGATCCACCCAAGGTCCCAAGAGAGCACACCACAACTGAAACCTGAACACTGATCGTCAAGACATCGCGTGTCTAAGACCATTCTAATTCAGGACATTCCCATTCCTGCACTGTTGCCCACCATTTGTAGTTTTTGAGTCCATCCTCACAATCCCCTCCCTTCTCTCACAAATGTCTCCGTGATGTAAGACAGGGAAAGAGCAACTGTGGATTTCTCTGAAGATAATCTGTGTTGCAGAGGGTTATTGAAGTTGCTGCCAAGAAAAGATGGAAAGAACTCCCAGTGCTGCTATCTGGGAACCTAGCAGCAATGACAGATCCAAGTGGGTTCATTAATAAGAGGTCCTGCTCCTTCAGGAGCTACCTGGTGTCTGTGGAGTAGGCTTTGTCATCTCCAGCCATCTCTCTTGAGAGCTGAGCTGTGTTCTCAGCTGAAGAACACAAACCTCAGGAGCTGTTGTGCAGGGAGAAGTCCAACCACCACCTCACTCTACCCTTCTAACCCATGCTCCTCGACCACAGCCTAGAATTTTCATACTGTGCTATTGATAAAAACACCTTAATTTTCTGTCCTACTGATGTTTTCCTTTTTTTGGCTAAAATTGATGGCAGTTACACAGGTACTGTCAGGCCAAGTAGAGGATCTTCTGTTGCACTCTGCAAGCAACTCTGCCAAATTTAAAAAAAGACTTTTCAGCTGTGACCTTTTAACGTATGAATCTTCACTTGCTCAAAAATGATGCTGTAGGAGCTAATTCACTCAGTGTAGACGCACACGACCAATGAAAATGCATGAACCAAGTATGGTTTTAGTCTGATTGTACAGTTACGCTCTCTGAAGCATTTTATTTCTCAAGTGTTCCCAAGGAGACTGATGGTAGTGTTTGAGAAATGGAGTGCTACTGAAGGCAGCTAAGGTGGTGTCTCTGTGTAAAGCCAGAAGTTGTTTCAGCAATTAGAAATGAAATGAAGAAGTGCTCAGTTCCTGTGCCAGTGGGACAGTGTGTCCAATCACCTACAACATGTCCACGTCCAGATTTATCATGGGATTGACACAACTAAGAGAACGCTGCCATGATGCTTACCATTTTTCTTTTAGAAGGTAGCCTCTAGCTTTTCGCCTGAAGAGGTACTGCATTAATAGGAAGGTTTCCTTCAGTTTAAAGTAGTGACTATTGTAGTCTTGTTTAAAGTTTACATATATTTTATATTATTTATTCTGCCACCATCTTGTCAAATCCTTAATGGCTCCGGAGTTCAGGAGAGCTAGCTGGATCTGCTTACATTTACCCACCGAATGTCTGAAAGGAACAATCCCAGCGTACGTATAAATGTAGAGTTGTCCTGTCCTAGTGAAAGTGAAGCCTGACCTTTTGTTTCATTATTAATGAACACAAAACCCCCGCATTTATTAAATCTGCACTTTTTCATTACTCCATATGTTTCCTTTTTCCCAGCCCCTGTCTGACATGTGACAGTAAAGCACAGAGTGATTGTCCCTAGTGCCTTCTCCCTTGTGACTTCTTGCCACCTGCTTTATAGCATTAAACAGATGTATAAGTGTAAAGCAGTACAAAACTCATCTTTTCAATCATTTATCACTTTAAAAAAATCCAAATAAAGCTATGCTATGGTTAAGCATTTTATCTGCTCAATGTAAAGAAGAAAGGCACCATAGATTTTAGGAAGATTATGAAGCAGTAAGAAATTCCAGGTGCACAGGAGGTCAAGTTATCCATTTACATCCCAGGTGACCATTAGGCATTGTGTTTATTTCATATCACATCTTGTTTATGTTCCTTTAACGACCAAAATATTCCTCTAACATGCAATAAAGAGTATCTTCCAGAGAAATCCTAACAGAGGCATTGCATTATTCATCGTCAAGTGAAGAGGAAAATTTCAATTGCCAGTTTCTGGTAAATGTCTAATTAAGAAAGGGGACTTCTGAGCCACAGACAGGCGCCACAATCATTAAAGGGCAGTTTTCTGAAGATTATGAGTCTCCAGTCTGTCAAGCAGAGTTTTTCTACAGCTGAACTAATGCAGCGGTAGAAAACCCTGCCTAGAACAAAGCCTGTGGAATTAACATCTTGTTTAAGCAAACACATGCCTACTTTGAAGTAAGTGTGATAGGTTCACAACTGTTATTGAGGTCAAGTTTAATGGTAGTGAAGTGACAGAATATAACTTCAACGCTATTCTTAATTTCAGCTGCAGCACAGAGAGTGTACATACAGAGTGTTTGAAGCTATACAGTGTATTTCAAGTAGACCAGTACTATAATTGGCACAATCAGTTTGGTCTTAACACGGAAAACTACTGAAATGTAGACCAACTAATTTTCTGGCTGCCCAATTAAATGTGAGGGCGTGAAAAGCATATGTACAGAGGCAATTATTTTTGTTTCCCAAATCTTACAGTTTTGAATACAAATTTTTTTGACCTTAATGTTTACTATGGCAAGCTCCACTTTGGCCCTGATTTAGGATAGCATCATTGCTCAGGAGGTTTACGTCTAGTTAGACTCTTTCCTCAAACTGGGCTTTATTAATGACTGATTATTTTAGTCGAATTTTTTCAAGTCTAAACATGTGAATGGAATTCTAATGGCGAAGGGAACTCTATCGGTGATCAGCTCAGTGCAACTGGTTTGTGCGTGAGTTCTGCTGAGGGAAGAGTCTCCTCGCAAGTGATGCTGCTGGAAGTTGCCGACGAAATACAGCGTGGGTTAGTTCCTCATCACTACCGGCTTCTCATTAGCACAGCAATTTGTATGCTGACCTTGGTGCTTACGTAACCTTGGCCACATCCTACCTTAGTCTGGTTTAAAAGACAAATCCAGCTTGCCCACTATTGTCATTTTTACTTGTCTCAGAGACGTGCCAGGCCACGAGCATGTGAACGGGGCTTTCAAGTTCCTAAACCACTAAAAGGTCATTACATCAACTGTTTATTTATATGTGAACTTTAGTATTTGTGAAAGGTGCCAGCTCGACAATCACGGAGGCAGAAATATTCTGACCTCGGACCATCTGAAGCAAGGGCAGTGGCAACGTGAGCTTGTTTCCTGCCAGCGTTTCTGTCCTTATTCTGGAGGGACAGCCTGGAGGAGAGGGGTTAGTCTCCATACTCACTTACCGCATGATTTCTCATCTGGAAGTGCCAGTTTTGATGGGTTGTTTTTATGATATCTTCCCACCATGAGAAATGGATGAACTCCATCATCTTGAATCCCAGGGAACAGCTTTGAGTGTTGCCCATCCAGTTGAGAGTCATCTGTCATTTAAAACTCTGTTCTTATCCTTGGAAATACTAACCGTCTTTTTAGTGAATGGTTTCACTGTGTGTTTACCTCCCAAACTGTGCGTAAACATGTGCTTAAAGTGAAATAGGTACTCAGAATGTTTCTGAAGTTGAAGTCCTAATCTTGTTTTTCTCTGTTTCAGATGACTCATTCTTCTGTAAGTTTCCTTCAATGGCAATTACTTTTTCGTCCCCCAGGAATCTTCCTACAAAGGGAAACACCCTTATTTCTGTTATTGCTTGTATAGGAGCTGATGATATTGAGAAAAGCAAACTGGAAAACTGGTATAAAACACTCTCCCAATTTTCTGGTTTTCTTTCTTCCCCCTTCTCTCTCCACTTTCACGACCTTAAGTATCTTCTGAAGAAAAATTCCATTTAACTAGAACCCCAAAATCTTAATAGCATATAACGACTTGATTTCATATGCTGCATGCAACTGGGAAGTAAATCTCAGGGTACATCTAATATATTATATGCATCACGTTGCTGCCACAAGCACAGTTATCACTGGTGATGCTGATCTGCATCAAGATTTCAAGCTGCCACAGTCCCCTTTGTATTTGCAATACAAAGCATTGATATGTACAGCTACAATAGACTTTAATGAGGAGGTGTCTTAATTTGGTTTTTATTATGTGATTAAAGGTACAATAAGGTATGTGTTCAACAAGAGGGAAGACCATTGTTCTGCATCATTAAGCTCACAGCAGCCCAAAAAGAAATTGTAGGCAATGTGCCAAAGCCCTTAATGAAGAGGATCTCTTTGAATTATCTATGGATGAGGAAGGGATAAAGCCTGAGCCCTGGTATATTTGATCCTCTTTGTGTTCTCTGTTATGAGGACTTACGGAGCCAGACGTACCGGACCTTCTGGAATTGTAATTTATTGAAGCATTAATTTCCCAGCGACACTAAAGCTCTTGGCCTAATAGAGAAAGTGCAGTTATGTGCTATTATTAATTCTTGCAAGTGTTTTCAGAATTCCTACATCTCAGAGTTGTGAACTTTTTAAAAAATAAGGCTAAATAAGGCGATTTATTTGTAACAATGCTCAATATTTCCTAAACCCAAATTATGCAAATTTTGTCTAACTCAGACTTTAAAAAAAGCTACTTGTAGTTTTCTCAGAAATGGCAATGTTATCTTATCCCATGATATTAGAGTTACATGGATGAAACCATGTAATGGTTTCTTAAACATAATAAACCCACTGTAAGATGTATTTGTTACTACTAGCACATTTTGAAACTTTTGTCTTTTATATCCTATTATTTTAAATTAAAATGATTCTTCATCTCCCTCACCGTTAAATTTTAACTGATTGCTCTTACGTGTAGGCTACATGAGGATGCATTTTTATAGTTATAGTGACATTTAATTATCTGGACGTACTCCCTAAGCTAGAGAATTCCCTTCCACCAGCGAAATCAAAGTAGTACCCCGTTAAAATAATTCTGCACCATAATTTATATTCTGGAATAATGAGGGATTATAGTCTTAAATAATTCAGGTTTTACTGTGTTAGAAATCCCAGTTTTATAGGATTACATGCACCTCTCACTTCTGTGGAAGCTGAGGATATTCCAGCCATGTTTCCCAAAGGACTTCCATGCTTAAAGTTCATCCGGGGTGCTGAGCTCCATGCTCCACACATTCCTGGAACGAGGTTGCAGCACTTTGCAGGTTGATTTCTAAATCCAAACTACTGCCAGGGATCTGCACCTGCAGCCCGGCACCGGGTAGTTTAGTCATCTCGGATATCAGCAGGGCTGTTCCTGTGACTGATTTTAAGGACATGTATTTAGAGAATGTTGTCCCGCATCTGTTAGGAAATGTCAGTAACTTGCAAAGGTTCTCTGCCACCTTCATTTCACAACAAAAAACGTGCAAGCTTTCTAAACAGTCAAAATATTCCTAATTTCTTCCTGTCTCAGTTTGTTCTGCTTGTTGCGCTTCTGAATGTGCTTCACTTCTAGTCCCCAAACCCAGGCTGCATGAAAACTTGGCGACCTTGGGGGATCGGTAACTGTTACCAGGGCCACTGCTTGGTCTGAACTGAGGAATCGCACAAACGAGACCTGGCACCAGCTCTGCTGTTGCCGGCAGCATCTGAAACTAGTTCTCGGTACAGAGTAACGGCCAAGAAATCTGATTACCATTCTCTCAAATTCTTCCCACCGTCGCATGCATAGCGGCTTAGCAAGTGGAAGTGAGTTAGTATAAATAGAAATGACAGTAAACATGTCTTCCTATTTGCTCTCACAAGTTTTTTTTCTTCCACAAAGCATCAGTGTCCTTTGGGTGAGCGAGCAAGAATTAGATCAAAACTATGTGGTTAAAATTTAATCACTTCCCTACTAGCATAACAAACCACCCCCATATTTTATTCACTTTGTTGTCAGTGACATCGGTATCTGGGATCAGACGCAGGTGGGAACGCAGCAAGGACACGGGATTTCTTTCCCTCCCGTGCTCCGCTGAGCAATTCCCTCTGCCGGCGAGCACAGGAGGCGGCAGCACTGGAAATGTCACTCCTGTGACTGGGGGAAGCTGTCACTTATTCTAAGCCGCCTTAGGAACGGGAAGGTGGTAAAGTACAGCTGGCAGGGTCTGGGCAGTTTCTGTTTATCTGCAGTGTTTGTACAGACAAACCATTTCACGTTTTCCAGGGTTAACCGTAAGGTTTCTGCTATGGTTATTCCAAAAGAGATGAGCAGGAGCGTGTCCCTGAACACCTGGCCATCGCTCTGCGTGGTTCCACCACGCTGTTCGGGTCCAAATCGTACTTCAGATGTGACAGAGGGAGAAATTTCAGAGACAGACAGAAGGAAAAGCAAAAACATAGGAAATAGCATTTTTGTAATACAGGTTAATGTGTTATCTCATTTTTAGAAAACCTACCAGATGCTTAATATGAGTAATTTGATGTATAAAGATCTGTAGAGTAGTAGTTTTAATCTGCTGTCAATTCTAACTATTTGTTAGCTGGTATTTCTACATGCAGAGGTGCAAAAGCTGCAACAGCTAGCCATCAACTTCCCCTGGCAGGAACAGGCACTTACAGACCAGGCTGAGCACCGAGTGAATCACTGCACAGAAAAAAGTGTCTGTCTGTATTCATAAACAGATACAAATCCCTCCTTGTACCTCTTCCCTAACCTCTTCAAAGAGCGTGTGACCAAGCCATGACCCTTGTCAAGAAATTTTACCTAATAACAGAGAAATTAAGTACAGAGACCTATTTTGTGATGCACAGCTTTGTAAAAAGTTTGTATGTGTAATAGCATGCATTTAAATATTTGATGTTCTGCAAGTGTGAATGGGAAGGTACATCATAAAAACATTGATCATTATCATACACATATCAAATAAGGCAAATCCCCTTTCATTTCCGCTTCTATAAGCAGTTTTTGGTATTCCATGTTCCCTGTCATTAACAGTGCTCCCAAGCCTAAAAGAGAACATTTGCTTTTAGAAAGGAAATCTAATTCTTTACCTGACAAACTTCATACAGTAACTTGTACTGTTCTTCCTGCTTCTGTAGAGTGCACAAACTGCATCCCATGTTTAAATAAGTGGCAGAAATAATCTTCCTTATTCACCAGAGCAGGCAGAGAGGCAAGCATATGCACCCAGGTATCCTCCACAGCCCTCGGAGGGTCGGTGGGACCGGAGTGGTGGCGGTGGTACGGCTCGGGGTGCTGGGGAGACTGGGCTCCCTCCGTCCCCAGCAGCTCACAGCGCTCCCTCTGCTGCGCCGGCTGCAGCACTCGGCTCCAGCGACAGCCTATATAGTGCTGCTCATGCATATTAATCAGCTCTCATTGACTATTCATAACAGACAGGGATACAGAAGCTGTAATTGCCGGCTACGACAGCTGAAATTTCTCTAATTAACAGGCAAGTGCTTCAGTAGCAGGGATAATAAAAGACACTAACACTTTTGTAAACCATTTTGTAGCAATTACAAATAAACACGACTACGTTTCACTGTGGTCCCTCAGGATAATTCTGAACACATTTCAGCAGGCTAGAAGTACAGTTTAAACGTGAGTCACGATGAAATGAGTGCAATGGTACAACACTCAGCAGTGGCTGCGGCCAAGTTGAATATGCTCAGCAGCATTTATTTTCTACTCTTACTGCGGTGCATCCCAGAGCCTCAGTTTTATAGCAGGAGGTGACTGAACTAGGCGTTTTACAACCACAACACAAAAAGGCCACCTCTGTCCCTGAGAGCCGATGTGCAGCCTTAGGACCTGGCTAGAGAGCAAAAGAGATGTATGTGAACGTATGTGGATTTAGGGAAAAAAAAAAGCATCTCTTGGATTAATATTTATAGATTAGCTTTAGATTAATATTTATACCAAGTGAAAAGTGGCCATCTGTGCTACTATTTCTCATTGTATTTGAAGAGTGTAAATGACAGGTTCATATATTATTTGTTATATTAAAAATATAAACTTTACCAGATTATAAAAAGATATACAATAGAGTAAGTATGGCATTTATGACTATTCAGTATTTGAGTGCCCAGATCCACATTGAACCTGTGCCATAGATGTAAAGGATAAAACATCAGTGAACTGCCCAATGAACTAGAAAAGCACTGATAGGTCATAAGCTTTATGGATGTTTTCCAGTCTGTAGGAAACACTACCTTGTGTTACGAGTTTGGATTGACTGTAGTGTTTCCAATTGTTTAAGCATTCAGAAAGTGTGCATTTTTATAATCTTTATGCCAATTCATTCTGCTATAAAGAAGAGAAGATGCCAGAGTAGCTAGGAATGAGACCAAGAGTACAATTCCAATACAGGCGTTGCAGGGCAGAGGGCCGTGATCTCATGTTGCGGTTCTCTAACTGGTTTCTGACTCTGGGCTTAGCAAGTTTCTGTGGATGGCAGTGGAAATGTTGTGCCAGGATGATCTGCAGCATTTATGTCCAAACTCTGTACACAGGTATCTTGCTACAGGTGTCCTGCAGGACACCAGCTATTGCTGCCATTGTACTGACTCACGATTTGCACCAAATCTCTCAGCTACTGAAATGCAGTTCATGCTCTCCGTATGTTTTAGTACTAAACTTTAGTAAATGGAGACTGTGACAAGAAGGGGTCCCTTAACTCTGAGACTGTGTTTTGGTAGCAAAATCTACCTATCTACGGGAAAAGAAAGAAAGGAGACCTCTACAAATCCCTGCCAAACACCTGAAAGGCAGGCAGGGGCTCCATCCCTGTGCTGTGCCTGTGACGCTTCCCTGACAAGGAGGTGACCCCCGCCATGGTGGTAGAACTCGCAAGGTTAGAGCATGAGGGAGGTAGCCTGGATCTTACTGCCGGCCCGCGAAGGTGAAGAACGAGTCAGGCTATCCCTGGTTAGATACGCTTCTATTCAATGCACACTACGGGCTGTTCCAAAGCTGGTTGACAGCCAGTGGCTGTGGATCTTGAACAACTGGAAAGTTCTTGTGTGAGGGAACTAGTGTTCCCTAAAAGCAGAAAAGATGATGATGATAACTGAATTAAGTAAAAAAAAAACGACCCTAGTGAAATTGTAAAAAAAAATTATGGCTTTGATTAGATAATTTGTGGTTATGTAATTTGATTAAGCAACTTAAGGTAAAACTTTGAAAAATGTTGCCTATGGGTTTTTTTTTTAAATGCAATTAAGTTTCTTCTTAAATACTAGTTGCTATTTAAATGTTATTGTTCAGTTCAGGTGGCTGAGTTCAGTCAGGAATTTTTTTCAGAAATAGCATGCAGCTGAATCTGATGAGAAATAAAACAGAAACAGGCGGGATATTTCGTTTCCAGTCTCAACGGAAATGCGCCTATTTGTTATTTTCCTATAGCAACATGATAGGCTACATGAGATAATTTTTATTAAATCTAGAAAATGCCACTGCAACCAGCAATAACCTGTTTGCGAAAAGTTCCGTCTGATTCAAAAAGATAATCCGTAAATCCGGCCGGGAGAGTCAGTCCAGCAGGTGACTGTTGTTTTGAGGTAAGAGTGGAGGGATCCCATAAATGTGATGTTTGGGATTCTTCAGCTGACAAAGCCTGAGCGTGTTGCTCAGCAGCAAAGTGTGGCTTAACGCTGCAGTTGGCTTTGTTGCAGTGTTGCTCTGGTAAATAAGCGAGTCTGGCCGTCAGGCCAGTGCTTATCTCAACGGAGATGTTTGCCATTATTGACATCTAATTCATATTTCTCTGTTCATCTCATAGGCAGAAATGGTAGCGCTGCCTCAGGTTAATATAGCCTAGTTTTTACCGTACTTTGCCAAACTTTAAACATTTGGGCTGTAAACTTGTGTTCTGGGCATTGTCCAAGGCTGATTTTTTGCTTTTAATGGTACACTTCAGCCCAAGTGCTTTACTCACTTCCCAGAGTAAGATTACAGAAAAAAAATACATTGTTTGACCATGTTAAGAAATTCCGGATATGTTTTCTTTGAGAAGGTTTTAGTATCAACATAATTTGAAACAGAAATTTGAAGTTTGGCACAGGGATGGTTTGTGTTGTCCCTGTGAAATCTGCTAAATTTGGTCAGCTTTTAAGCTATTGCAGTTTGCATGTTCTAAGTCAAAAGTTGCTATGAGCTTTCAGGTTAATTTTTATGAGAGTCCTTCCACGATGAACGAGGCTGGTGGGTGACACCAGAAGGTCTGATGAGGCCAGTTCCATTTCCTAATTGCTCTTTGTGAGCTTCGGAGACTGACATCAAGAACAAAGAGACCTTCTCAGCGCTACTCACTGCTGGACCCGGGCAGCCAGAACCAGCCACCTGAGCTGTCTGGGATGGGGTGGATGTTAATTGTCTAATTACTCTTGCTTTATAACATACGTACCGAGTCAAGCCCGGTGCGTTACAGGAACCCTCGTCAACGTGTGCCGTACGTTCTGGAGGTGAACTGGCTTCCTTTGGTTTGTCCAGATAAGGTAGCTCATTATGAGATCTGTCATCTGCCTTAACAACGTGTCATGTGTGGTCTTGCCAGTGTGCCACAGATAATGAGCTTAACAAAACGTACGCGTAGTGGATGGCTTCTGTCCCGTGTAATGTGAATATTATAGTGGTACCAGCTGAATCTGAGCAATCCAGACTGAATGGGAAGTTAGCGAGCCAGCTGACTAGGAACAATGGTAAAGAGCCTTTGAATACACAAGGTGCCAGCAAGGGCTTTCATTAGCATTTATCTAGATTACTTGCTCCCTGACTGATTACATGCGACCAAGTCTGCAAAATCCCTTTTTACCAAGATACCTGGCTCCGACTACCAGACGTTTGCTTTTGTGTCCAAATTCCCAAGGAACAGAAGGTGGAAAGCAGCCAGGGCCACCACGAAGGGCCAGGGTGCTGGCTCCCGTCTCTGGGAAGCGGGGTGTCCTGGACAGATGGTGGGTGACAGCGAGGAGGGAATCAGATGGTTCTGTTTTCTCATGGAATCATAGAATAGTTTGGGTTGGAAGGGACCTTTAAAGGTCATCTAGGCCAACCCATTTATCTTAGTTACAGCCTACAATCTCTCAGCTTGTAACTACAAGCATAGTATAAATTTCGCTATTTAAATGTTTGATTTATTTTGCAATTAAGCCCGTCAGGTGTTGGCAGGTAAGGGGAATCCACTGGAGACCAATGCACTTGAGGTGTCCTGCCTGTCTGCACGGGACAGTGAATCAGAATAAAGAGGGAAATAGGGCACTCATGAGGGACCTGCACCCTGGAGGGGAACATTATTAGGGAACTCAAAGGCTAAAAAGCGCTCTCTGCCAGCTTTTCAAGGGTAAGGACTTGCGCTGCCAAGTGTTGGCTCTTAGACAGCAGGTCCCACCAGCAAGAATAAACTCACGTCCTTTGTGCGAGGAGCAGATGGCACAGAGCTACTTCACAGATCTGGGCAAACACCAAACCATTGCACTCGGTTCTGGGAGTTCCTAATGTTTGAGGGGCTGTGATATTAGTAACGGTTTGGCATTGTTTATTTTGCTTCTTTAAATGCAAGTTGGCTTTCCTAGTACGTAGTAACTATTTAACGTTATATTTCTGTACATACACTTAGCAAGTTCTGTTTAAACAAATGATTCCTATTTCAGCAGTGTGACCGGGGAGATGTTTGCTGAATGTATCAATACTTTAATTACTTTTCTTGTTTTTACAAATATTTAAGACCTGCGAGAAACAAAGGCTAGGAAAGAGAACAGCTGTGACTTTATAAATAATTCTCGCATTGGTGCGTTATATAAACAGAAGTCAGGAAACTGTAGAGATTATGATTACATAGAGTGGTGCGAAAGAAAACTGTTTGTGCTACACAACTGTACTTTAAAGTATCTGGAATTTTTCAAAGTGTGTTAGGGTGCTTTTTAATTATAGCCATTGGGTTACCTCTATTAAAGCTTGAGTGCCTTGCTGTTGAGAATGTGTTCAAGCTGAGTTCTGTTTCCCTGTATTTATTTGCAAATTTTCAATACTACAATCCACCAATAGCTGTGAAGTGTTGGATTCTTAATAATACACTTAATTAGTGCAGCTCTACTTTAAAAATACCCTTCTAAAGAGTCCTTTGTCAAATACGTGGAACCAAACCAAGATTTTCTATGGCACTGTGCAGGCACAACACTTAAATAAAATCTAAATATAACAGCAAAAAGATCTCTATTCTGTAATTTTTTTTTGCATGTGGGCATAGCAATCTGCCTATGCATTGGAAGCTTCAAGACTGGAGCCAAAATATTTAAACTAAAACACACCACAAGAGAGGATGTGAAAGCCAATGTAAAACGTTGGCTTTATTCCCATCAGTTAATGTTGAAGTCTTGAGATCCTTATTTGCTCCACTTAGCATCTCTGAAAGAGTTCCAATTCTCAGAAGTAACTTAAATGAAATTATACTTATTGTTAAACCACTGAAGGAACTGTTCTGTCCTCTAAGCTCTTTAAGGAGTCTGATATCTCTTTAATTTATGCCACTTGAGAAAGACAGCAATATTATAGGAACATTAGAGCAACATCCCTGTGAGCACTGCAAGGCCAGTAGATAGGAGAACACTATTGTGTTAATTCAGCCTTTCATGAAGCAGAAATGATGAGGTCAGAACAGGGTAAATAACTGTTTAATATGCCGCTGAGACCTTCTGATGGGGAGAATTAGGATGCTAAGAGCTGACCTAGGGACTACAAAACTCCTCCTACCGTGTACTGCCTCTCTGGGTGTCTGTCACAGCAGTGCCAAGAGGTCTTGGTCAAAGATTACGACAAACGGCGATCCCTGAACTAGAAGACGTACGCGCTGGGTTTACAGCGATGACACCGGGGTGGGAGTGGGTGAAACAGGGTTTTAGCTACTGAGGATAAAGAATGAACTAATCAAAAAGGGAGTGCTCTTTCACCTAATCATAAAGCAGCCCCGAAATCACCAGCTGCGATTCTTCAACCCTAGCAAAGTCCAAGTGAGGGTCCTGGTGCCAGATCGCACTTTAAAGAGTTGTTCTTCAGCTCAAATCTCGGACGCACTATCCTCTTCCATATTGCCATTTCTGACACAATGTACTCAGCCACTACCAACCACAAACCCAAAAGTACGGAAGACTGGCAAGGAAATGAGAAAATCTGATTATAGGCTGGATTTGTGCTCTAAAAGCTTCTTTCGTGTTAGCTGAAACCTCAGCTTCCTCGCAAAAAAGCATCCCTGATTTCCTGGTTTTGATACTGGAACAGCCAGGCTCATTTTTGCACTTTTTACAGGTTATTTAACTAGATGGTTTCTATCTAAGAAGAATGACAAATTTAAGCCTGCACAAATTGTCAGTTTTTACATGGTAGAAGTGCTGTGGTTATTGTTAGCAGAATATATGTTACAAGAATATAAAATTAAGAATATTTAAAGGAAGAAAGTGGATAATGAAAGCATAGGAGTGTGGAGTCAAATGTTAGCTATACACTTGTGTTGATAAGGTTCACGGGCTCTCAAATCTAAAATTACTTACAGAGCATCTATCCCCATTTTGATTTTGCTGTGAAATATCACTTTAGAGGGATAGCTTTGGTAAGCACAGGCTCCTATGAGTGATGGTTCATTTTAAAATCAAAATGTTTTCTGTAAGAGCGATAATACACTTTTAATAATCTCAGAGCGAGCAAAATGATTCAGTGTACTTGAGTGCTGCATAAAAACTATTGACATAATACTTAATCTTTAAAACTGATAGACACGTGCCCAAAAGCTAATAAAGTTCATTCTAATACAAACGAGCAAGTAAAATAGTATATCATAGTCTGTGATAGCTTTGGATCCTGATCGTATAACTGTAGCCCAGGGACAAAGAAAATTGCAGTGATTTAGAAAGGTACCCAGTAGGATATATCTGATATTAGGCAGTTTGCTGAAGCAAAACAGTAACGTCAGAAAGATACAAAGGTGTAAAATCCATTTGCCTGTGTCCAAATGCTTCTGCTCTTTGACCTTAATGTCTCCAGATGAACTCCCCCTAGGGTCAGCTGAATAATGCTTAATAATATATGGCCAGAAACTGCCAAAGACCTGCCAAGGATCACAGTCTTCTCTTACTTTTGTATTTTAGCTACTGTATTCATATTAGGAATTTTAAGCCATTTCTATTTGAAAAGATATTAACTTTCATTTCTGAGTTTTTACTGCTCCGCACTTAATTTGAAACAGAGCAAACCAGGAATGCTATCTATGGTTCATTAGGTTTTATATTAACCATCTGATGAAAAGGATATGTGGGAATATTAAGTATTAATGGTAAATGGCAGTCAAAATGAAAAAAGTTGCTTATATGTTTGCCTTTGTGTTCATTTCTAGGTTCAGGTGGACAATGAGGAATCTGATTGCTAATTCTCGGCTAGAGCTCCTGTGGAGAAAAGACCCAGAAGATGAGCAGACCTCGAAAGAAATGGGATTTAAGGCTTTGAGGAACAAAGGAAATGTAAGTGTTCATTTCTGTCTTTGAAGTTGGCAAAGATGCATTTCCGCTGAAGGAGACTGGCGTTAGCTCCAGCACTGGTCTGTGTGATTAATTCCACTGTGGGCACACAGTGCCACAGAGCAGTGAGGGCAGGACTCTGCTGGGGATGCGAAGCAGCAGCTGTCTGCTTCAGCACGAGTATAGTCAAAATGGATGAGCCGTATGGGGTAAGACAAAAGAGTAACAGGGGCACACGGGGGCTCCGACTGGTTTCCATCCCAGAGCCGGGCTGTGCCTGTGCTGCTTTCCCAGCCCCAACCGAGACATAATCTTGACCCTATGGAAGAACACAGAAGATGGCTAAGGTCCTACTGAGTCCTACTGAGTATTGTTTAGTGTATGAAATACACCAACAATATAGCATGGTGTTGTTTTCCATTTATCCTCTTTACAATATAATCTCACCAGCCTATGAAATTGCAGTGATGCTGGTTCATTTCTTGCTTCATTATGAAATCAATACTTTTGCAATAACATTGATTTGATAAAAGACACTCTGCGGCATTAATCCCCTCTCTGATACAAGGAGGACACTTTTCATGCCTAACTTGGTTCACCTTGAACAAGGATTTCTAGTTCAATGGGTAAACTCTGCTGTTGGAGAGCACACAACTCCCAACTTTGCTCCTTCTACAGGTAGAAACCTAGC
Source organism: Dromas ardeola (assembly GCA_013398915.1). Lineage (NCBI taxonomy): Eukaryota > Metazoa > Chordata > Aves > Charadriiformes > Dromadidae > Dromas > Dromas ardeola. The sequence goes on along the minus strand of VYZM01022381.1, from coordinate 155,118 downwards.
TTTATCTTCAATGGCAATGGAAGCAGTTTCCACCTGGTATTAGGAATGTATTTCTGTGAATCAATGGGAGGTTACATGTTTAACTTAATGAAAAAAATAAATTACCTACAGAGGTCATTGTATTGCTAACTGCATAGAGTTATTATGTAGACATACTCCCTCTGCAATTTCTTCCTTCAAAATACATATTCTGATAACCTGTATTGATTAAGTAGTATTGAAATGGATACACAAACATTTGAAGAAATATGAAAGTACACAGGCGATCAGACACAGTGATGAATACCAATAATAACCCAGAACTGATCGTTCCTATTGGAAGACGCATTCACCCACTAATCTTCTCATTGCCAGTGAAGCCCCGGAGCTGCAGGTTCTCCACCATACAGAAAGTGCATCCCGATTCTCCTGCAGACTCTTCCGTTCGCAGACTGGCAAGTCTGCCGATAAAGTACGACACACATGTGTTTCTCTGCGTTTCTCTGCAGAAACAGCCCAGTGTCCTTGATCAGAATTTTACAGACAGAATGTAAGTTAGAAGACAAATATTAATTAACAAGATTATCGAGTAATACTCAAAATAAGTGGCTGTGGTTCTTCCAAAGTCTTATTACGTGTCCAGAATTCTTGTCCTGATGGCTAACTGCAGTGTGGGATGCAAAACTTGAAAGTTTTTGTGATTTATGGTATGACTGTAGCTTTGCATGTTATTTTTTTTAATGGTTTTTATTGTCTATTTTGGGGTAGTAGGTGTAATTGAGAAATAAGTTAATGTTTCAGTGAAATTCCTTATGCCCTGGCCATCTTTGTTATCCTTTGTGATTCCCCCAAATGAGAGGGCTGCTGAATAGCACCATGCTTTCTGTTCGCATTAATTTTGTCTATTCTGACTATGATGCTGATAGAAAACTCATTTTAGGATAGTACAATGCAGTGAACGTACTGGATTGCACGCACATGTCAAGAGGCAGAACAATTCATGGCTGGGGGAAGAGACTCTAGATTTCTGAGAAATACACTTCTGAAAGCATTAAGTAACTCACAAATAAAGCACAGCCGATGGGGGTGCCTACTTAAAATACTAGATTGGTTGCCAGTATGATCAACGTAATTTTCTGTGCTACTTACAATCTTTTTCTGTTTATTGGCGGTAGTTAGAAGGTTATAAACTACCAAGCACGTATTCCCAAGTCTTTGAAATGCAAGTTTCTGTATGCTTTCTTTGAGTTTCATGTTCTTAGCAGAGGAGAGAAATCACAATAATTACAGCTTAAAATATTCTCATTTCATGGTGTGGCTAACAAGTGAAACTACAAGTAATGATGTAATCTAACATGTCAAAAAGGCAAATGAAAAGAGGAGACAGAAGGCAGGATGGAGCCAAGGGATGCGATGTGCCATGTCATCTTCTAATTAACTAACTGATCCTTTAAACTGTCAAAATCAGCAAGGAACTCCATGGCCCAGTGTCTTATTAATATTCATACTAGGCCACTAGAAGCTATGATTCCAGTCCCAGTGGTTATAGTTAAACATTACAAA